>SNQJ01S0021701.1:96936-137365 GCA_010110895.2 Picea sitchensis | reverse complement strand
TAGACCTCCTAGGTACTTATTTATACTAATTTTTAGCTTATCAACTGTTACAATCTCTTACAAAAACCCTAACCCTAACGTGGTTAGGTTTTCTTGCATGCATGCCTTGCACACTTTCCTCCTTTGCATGCAACTTTTCCTCACACATGCTGCTTTTCCCGCCAGTTGTATTTTTCCAAATTAAGCTTTATTTCCCCAAATTGGACTTTTCCTCAAATCTAGCTTGCGCTCAACAATGTGTTTAATATAGAATGTGTCCCGATGCTTCTGTAATTAGTATGCACTGATATGTTGGCATCATTATTTTTAGTATGCACAGGTGCGTATAATATAGTAAAGGCATTGGTGTGTAAATAATATTTAGCTGAATGGTGCGTAGAATAAACATAATGAACTGGTATGATACAAGTTTTAGTGCACCGATTAATATTTCAAACATGAGCACCATACAATTTTGAAACAATAAATATTATTGTATGTTATATCGTTTACATAACGATGTGTTTTCTCAATAGTACGTCTCAGTGTGTTATTATGATTAATATGTACCGGTGTGTATGAGTCCTTAAAACGCACCGATGTTTATATTATGGCTCTAGTGAGTTCAAAACAATACAATGCACTGATATGTTTATATTTTAATTCATTGTTTTTTAAAAAATTTCAATTAATTATTTCAAAATCAAATATATTTTTACAATAATATTGTTTTATATTTATGCTATTACATTAATGGGTTATCCAACCAATTAAATCTCTATTATTCATATCAATATAAATCATCCACATATTATTTATTTAGGAACACAACATTTTACAACTTTCTACATTGCAATGAAATTAGAAGCCCATTTTATTATTTTTTCTATTGTGGTTCACGACGCGAAGCTCGCTACGTCCACGATAATCCCCCCTGAAATCTGGAGAACATAGGAGGGTCATGTATTTCGAGAATAATTGGATCACAAGGAGAAACATGTCGCATGGATGAGACTTGAACCTGGGTGGGGAGGAGAAAACTCCCCACCCCAAACAATTGAGCTACAACCACTTGACAGAAACCCATTTTATTATATATGAATAAGAGACCCTTTGCCATACAAAAAGAGACAACATACATGTCTAGTACAATAATCAAATTGCAACCAATTTGTAATTGTTAAACTTATTGGTAACATGTCCTCATGCAATTGGGACAATATGTCGAGTACATTAAACAAAATCCCTAATTTTCAGAGACAAATATTCCAAAACATACTACTTGCAGTAACATTCAATTATATTGATTGTCATTCATCGATTGAATTGTTGACATTGCTTGAGCTGCATGCATGCCTTATTTCTTCATTATTTGTAGGTGATATTATACTTTAGTTTTTTAACACAATGTTTTCTTGATGATCGACTTGTTTTTTATGTTCTACCCCTTCATCTTCCATCTACAAACATAGAAATAAACTGTAATAAGTATATCTACACACACACATAGAATATAATATACATGATTGCGTAAATAAATAAAAAAACATACCTTAGCACCAAGTATTTCATAAAAAATACACATTCTTTCGAACCCATGCTTCATGAATTCTGTCAAAATCTTCTCTTATGTCTGCATTCCATACTTTGTTTCCTACATGTTTAATATGACATGACAAAGCATAGTCGATATAATCAATATAAAGTTTTCTTGTTTTTTCATTAATTTTAAAACAAAGAATGTTAAACAATACAACTACTTACAAATTGTTCAATTAAACTTTCATTCTTCAACATATACTCTCAACCCATACTTAACTCAATTTTTATCAATTCATGGGTTGGCTCCTCTTTGTATGTTAGCACCTAGTAGAAGACATCCATGGACAAGTGTAAATTAATTATTTAAATATAAATAACATAGCAAACATGAAATCTTAAGAAAGGTCATAAACGTAAATACTCACAAAGTTTGCGATCAACCATTTATTCTTTGTCGTCCTATCTTATGTGATGAATGGACTCTATTTGTTTTTCTTTTTTTCAACTAAACAATTGAAATTAGTATTTCACGCGATACTTAAATTCAATGTACATAAAAGAATAAAAAAATGATTACATACCTCTGATGCACATCGTAGTTGGGATGGATCCTCTTGCGATGAAATTATGTTCATTTCTTTTAACATCTTCTTCTACACTTTTTTGGACATCCCTACCGACATGTCTTTGTTTTTCCCCTTGTTTGTCCCTTGGAATTTTCAAAATATCCCTAGAAAAAAAGATATAAAAATTATTATTTAAAAAAAAAAGAACCTCGTGCGTATATTAAGATAATTTGCACCGGGGTCTTAACAAAATTTGTACACACTAGAGCATCATACAAAAATATACGCACCTGTATAGTATAAAAGTGTTGTTGCGAAATAAAAAATGTTTTATAATTTTTTTTATTCAGCGGGTGCTTTATGAATTAAGAAAAGCAGGACTTCCTAAGTACTATTTATTACGCATCATCAAGCACTGAAGAAATTTAAGAAATGGCGATTTCCATATAAAACAATGATTTTTCCATTTTAAACTCAACGATGCGCTTTGTAATAAATGCGCTCCATTTTTTTTTGTTTCAGTACAATGCAAATCGTTGAACGTGAAAATGATTTTTAATAATATTCTGAATTGAAATAAAGTGATGTTGTTTACAAACAAATACACTTCGGTGCACTTACTATGTAAAGAGCACACCGGTCACCATGAAGGAATTTTTTAAAAACAAAAAACCGACAACGACATGATAGTTTATGATCCAATGCAATGAGTGGTTTCATTGCAATGGATAGGAAATGCCCATATATAAATAACCAAACATTATAAATAAATTGTGCTTAAACAAATTTCTTCTTGTGAAATATAGAAGGAGAAAACAAAAGAACAATCAGGAAATTAGGGCTTCAAATATTGAAGGTAATTATGAAACCCTTTTTTTGTTTTGTTTGGGAATGCACTGAAAATTGTTTGATTCAAATATGAGAATGACAAAGATGATTAATAGAATGAAATCATATACCTGAAATTTCTCCTCTGCAGATTTCTATGTGATCTACAGTAGTCCCCCTTGAATTTGGCTCTGCAAAAAAAAACCCACCCACTCAAAAATCTTTGCTAATAAATCTCTGTTGTACAAATATCCTCTCTAAAATTTGGCAAGCAATAAAACAAGGAATAGGGTTCTCCTTTATAAACACAAAACTCATATTCCCGCTCATTTTTTCGTTGTATATTTCGGCGTATTGATGATAAACACGTGTGTTGTTTTATTTTTTCCAGAAGTTACGTTTTTCGATGTTAGGTAGCACACTGGTGTGGTATTCATAACACATCAGTGTGGTATGCATAAACCACCAATTTATTTTTGTAATAAATTTCAAAGTGTTGATAGTAAGTGCACACGATTTTTCTAAATTGCTTAAGTCGGTGTGATAAACAATTTGAAATGTGTTGGTGTGAAGTTTAATTAATAACACATCGGGGTGGTATGTAGGTAATAACACACCGTAAGATAGTTACATTTACATAATGCAAATGCAAACATCTGTATTTAAAGTTTTGTAGAGGTTTTGCTTTTGAGAGGCAATAACAGAGGCCAGTCTTCAATGCTTATCTCAATTAAACACATTGGTGTGTTTTGTTTATAAATACACACCAGTGCATTTTCAAATGATAAAGCACACTGGTGGGGAAGAGAGAGGGAAGGGGATATAATGAGTGAGAGAGGGAGGGGGATAAAGAGTGAGGGGGAGAGAGGGGTTGATGCAAGAAAGAGAGAGGGGGGTGTATAGGGAGAGAAGGGGAGGGAAGGAGGAAGAGACTGAGAGAGGGGTTGAACATAAAATTCACATTTTCTATGTTCAAGGAGGATATTTTCAGGGATTGAGTAACGTTTTCAGATTTTGTAAACCCATATTGATATTTCTTGTATAGTTGGGCGAAAAAAATAAAAATGATATTGTAGAAAAAAACAATGATTTTTTGAGTGTGTTGTCAAGTTATAAAAGTTATTTGAAGTTATTTTTGAAGTTAGATTGTTCTATACTACCCAAGATGACGATTTTTTGTTCAAATACAGGAAAAAAAGAATTATAATATCAAATGGCCAATTCTTCAGATTCCAACATCGCCTCATTACGTATCTTTGAAACTCCCTCAAGTTCTCTCACACCAATTGCAGTACGTCTAGATTTGATTGATAATTTATTTATCCCATTGAATTTATGTTATGTATGCAGGTGCAGTTTAATAATTGTTCATTCAATTTTGCAGGATCAGGATTCATAATTGAGTTTAGATGCTCAATATATTGCAGTGGTCCCAAAATTACGCAAGCTCTTATCCAGAGAAAGATACCGTAGGTAGATGTTTGATAAAAATGGACAACTTCTTTACCCTACCAATGCTAACATGCCATCTTCCAGAAACCAACCTGCGTCAACGGTATTACACCATGAGTTTGATCTTTTATGTAGACAACCTCGTAGGGCGTAAGAAAAATATGTTTAAGTAATTGCATTTTCTGATTTTCAATGGAACTAATGTAAATGTATTTCTTAATTTGACATTTGTTTTATAAAGGGTTTGGTTTCATGTTTATTATTGGGAAGAAAATGTCCATGGTTCTAATAAGTGTTTGGTATAATGTTTGAACATATTAAAAGCACTGTGTTACTAATATTGTCAATGTAATGTTCAATATTTTTACAATTAGGATTTTGATGACGAATGACCTATCTACCATCTACCGTTGCACCTCACTATGATGTCAAGTCACCAGATTGCTGCTAAACAAAAAGAGCTCAGAGAGGAAGCATACTGAGAATGGTTGAAATAACCACCTATTCAATTCCCACTACCTCTTGAGTCATCAATTGAAAATCTCGACAATAACACGAGTTTTTCACATGTTGGGAATGAAGGAAATGATATAAATTTTGGTATGGATGATTTCTTGCGGGATACCCAGGCCATGGAGGGAATGTTATTAGATGCATTCTAGAAAAATGAACTAGGGGATGACATTGACGTCATAGATAACTTCTACAAAAACCTAAAATTTGCTTCCACCACCCCTCTATTTGGTCTAGTACAAGAGTCTACAAGGTCTACGTAACTAGGGACAACAATGTTACTATATGAATTGAAAGTAATGTATGGTATGTCAGACGTGTGTTTCACAACACTTTTGAGGTAAGTAACCATTAAGAACCCTAATTTTTTAAGGAGTTTTGTCACCAATGAAGGAAAACAATGGTTGATTTTATTCATGCTTAATGATAGTGTAAATTTCTATTGCCCACTAATAGTAGGTTCTTCAAAAATAAGGTACTTCCGAGTGATAATGGCTTTCCTGATAGCTGCACAGAGGCAATGCAAATGCTGAAAATGTTGGTTGTTGAGTACATATCATACTATGCATGTTCGAATGATTGTATTCTATACAAAAACAAGTATGAGGATAAATACATATGTCCAGAATGTGGGCATGACAAGTACCATAAATAAAAAAATAAGGGTAACGCACATGGTCCTCCTCATAAGATATTGAGGCACATGCCTATAATTCCAAGGATTCAAAGGCTCTTTCATTGCAAACAATTATACATGTTGTAGGGGTGGAATGCCTCACATAAAAGTGAGCCATGAGTTATATGAGTCCTAACAGATACAATAGCCATGAAGCATATATCAGATACATGGCCTGATAAATTCAAGGATGAAGTACATGGCCTCTGATTGAGCATAACTATGGATGGAGTTAACCCTTATTGCCTCCAAAACACCAACTATTATGTTTTTCTAGTGGTAGTGATCAATAACAATATCCCCCGATGGTTGTCCGTGAAGAATGAACATCTTATGTTGGCTCTAATAGTCTAGGGTAGAAGACAAGTGAAGAGAATGGATGTCTACCTCCAACCACTAATCGATGAATTTAAGCAATTATGGGAAGGGACACATGTATATGATGTATCAAGACCCATCCCAATGGAGAGGTCTTTTACATTGTATGGCATATGTGCGTACACCACACACGGTTATCCAGGACTAGGAGTTTTCTCTGGTAAGCATGTTCATCGATTTTTTTATATCTATAATTTTATTTGGCATACTTCATTTGGTGCAACTATATTTTTGACACTAACATGCTATGTATACGTTCACATTGCAAGTCTTGTAACAAAAGGGTATCATGGATGTAAATGTTGTGGATTTTCTATAAAGGATAGGTGGTCCAATGACTACGAAAGCCGATGTATGATTGTTCGATGGTATTCCTCCAAGAAGACCACATAATCAATAGACGTACAAGCATAAGATTTGGTTTTGATATATTTTCATTGTCATATTTATTGTTTATTGTAGCAAATTGATGTTGTATTGTATTAAAATATGTTTATGTTATGATCCAGATTTATGAGCGGAATGAAATGAATAACAGACTGAATACAACAACAAAGAGATACGAAGAACAATAACAAATATCCATTGAACAATAACTTCTATTGAATAAATAAAATAGGTTGAGACTGTAAATATGTAGAACTAAAAACAACTTGCTCGAATGGTGGTAGTTATCTCTGAGAAGAGATGTGGATGCTACGCACATCCATCCGAGCAGAATGATTACAATGAGGCTCTAGAGGCCTTTTTAACATTACTCATGAATTTGAAAACCCTATACATCCAAAAACCTAAACCTAAGAGATTGAACGCCAAAATTTATGTGGGCCCTGATGGGTAAGTTGGTACCTCAACTTCCCGGGGTCATAACTTTTGTATACAACCTCCGTTTTAGGCGCGTGATAGCCCATTCGAAAGGTCTTTTAGAGAGCTACACATTATTCCATAAAAATCCAACTCCATCTATAGTTTGATTGTGGTAAGCCAAAAAAACATTGTTTAGGGTCCCAAAACGACCCTGGAAGTACAGAAAGATGTACTGATAGGAAAAATTCCAAAATAGGGCAGTTGGATTAGGTGGGCAGCCACCAATCTCCACTTGGAAGCTGTGTATGGATTCAGATGACCTCGAAATTGTAGAACCCACAATTAAAAAGAATTACAGAAGAACGTGTTGAACTAAAAACTATTAAGAGGAGCTAGTTGGAATAGGTGGGTGACCACCAATATCCACCTGGATCAGTCCTCCCCGATGAGGAAGAAATGGCCTCCATTGCATTGAGTGCCACGATTAGGTGAGGAAAATTTTGTTGAATTTTTCCTCGGGTGCACCACTTGCCTTGGTGGAGGAGTTGGCCTACCTTAACAACCCAATAAAGATGGATCCTTTGCTGGTGAGTGCCCTTAACCTGTGTGTCCACTATCTGATTAGTGGATACATGTTCCATGCAGTCAGGGTTGATCTCTGTTGGTGTCAACTGTTCTATGATCTCTGAGGTGTCCAATAATGGTGGAAAGTATGGCCGAAGGAGGTCCACATTGAAGACTGAGTGGAAGCCAAGGAAGGGTGGAGTGTTGAGCTCAAAATCATTGATACCCATAGTCTTGGTGACAGTGTAAGTCCTGTAGCAAAGTGGGCAGAGCTTCCAATGGGGCTCTATAAGGCACTCTTTCTGCAAATGTAACCAGAACTTGTCTCCCACTTGTAACTGGTGTGGTACCCAGTGTTGATCATGGTGCTTCTTGTACTTAACATTAGATTTCTGCAAAATCTCATGGACCTGTTGGAAGATGTGTTGAATCCACTTAATGAATCTGGTGGCTTTTTCGGCATCAGACTGAACATGGGAAGAATATATCTGTGTGGTTGTAAGAGGTAGTGCAACATCAATGGGACCCAAGGGTTGGAATCCTAGCCCCACATGAAAGGGGATATGGCCGATGGAGCTATGGAGAGCCCTATTGTAGATGTGCTAAACATAGGGAAGACTCTCATCCCATGTACACAAATGCTTAGAGTTATACATGCGTAGGATGTGCACAATCATTTGATTAACGACCTCTGGTTGGCCATTGATTTGAGGGTGGAAGGCAATGGATTTAGTGAACTTGGTGTCCAATAGTGACTAGAGACCTGACCAAAATGTGCCGAGGAACCTGTTGTCCTGATCGGAGATGATGGTTTGTGGTATCCCAAAATGGACCCACACTCGTTCAAAGAAGAGGTTTGTAGTATATGTCGTTGTGATTCTCTTCTTGGAGGCTGTGAGAATGGCCATATTCAAAAATTGATTAACCACCACAAATACACAATCATTGTCTTACTTGGTAGACAAAAGGCTAGACATGTAATCCATCGAGATGGATTCCCAAGGCCTCTCGGGAGTCGGGAGAGGGATGTATAAGCCTTGCTTCTTAATGACTGGCTTGGAAATGACATATATACTTGCTGATGTCCTATTGAAGTTTTGGACAATAAAAATGTTTATGTAGAATGACCATAGTTTTCTCCACACCAAAATGTCTTGCCATCCAACTATAGTGAGCCTCCCAAATCAGCTTTGCACGCTCACTTGCAGGAACATAAAGATGGCCCAGATGGCATAACAATCCATCCTGAATGTGAAAATATGTGACATTCATGCCTGTACCCAAGCGCTGATAGGTGGTGGTGAAGTCAGGATCTCACTAATAAAGTTGGGGCCACTCAGATGCCTCATTCCCACAGGAATGGAACACGGTGGTGAGTGCAGCCACGAGAGGTTGATTGAGGTAGTCAGTGACATGATTTGTGTTCCCTATCTTATACTTGATGTTGAGATGGAACTGTTGCAGGTATGTGGACCATTTTTGATGGTGTCGTTCTGCAACTTCCCTTGTGTCTATATGAACTACAGAGGCTTGTGATCAATGTGGATGATTGTCTCCATCCCCAGAATGTAATGTTTCCATTGATGACAAGATTGCACAATGGAATACATTTCTTTGTCATAGGTGGAGTATTTCTGGACGACACCTGAGAGTGTCTCACTATGGTATGCTACTGGATGACTGTGCTAAGTGAGAACTGCATGTACAACATAGTTGAATTCACCAGTCTCAATCTTGAATGGTTGTTGCAGATCGAGTAAAGAGAGTATTGGAGCTAAGCACAAGCGATGATTTAGATCATCAAATGCTCGTTGTTGTGCCTTTCCCCATGCTAAATTTTACCTGCCACCACCCTTGGTCACTTGGCTAAGGGCCCATGCAATATGGGAGAATCCCAACATGAACTGTCAGTAGAAGTTGACAAGTCCCAAGAAGCTTTGAAGCTCGGTGAGTGTTGTCGGGGCTGACTAGTCACGAATGACTTGGATATTAGCTAGATCCACATGTACCCCATGCTCATCTACAATGTAACCCAAGTATTGGGTCCTGTTCATGCCAAAGGATCATTTTTCCAAGTTGAAATATAGATTTTGTTGTCGYAGAGTGCTCAAAACTTRCTGAATATGCTACATGTGCTCCTCCCAAGTTCTRTTGAATATGAGGATGTCATCCAGATAGACCACCACAAAAGAGTTGGTGAAGGGTCTCAATACATCATCCATCAACCTCATGAAAGTGGCTGGTGCATTTGTTAATCCAAAGGGCATGACCAACCATTTGAAGAGACCTTCTTTAGATTTGAAAGTTGTATTCCATACATCAGTCGGTTCGATGGGAACCTGGTGGTAGCTAGACTTTAGGTCAATCTTGCTGAATAACTTTTCCCCCTTGAGTTGGTGAAGAAGGTCATCATTTCGGGGAATTTCATACCGGTTCCTAACTGTGATTTTGTTTAATTCTCTGTAATCAATGTAGAGCCGCCAAGTCCTGTCTTTCTTTTGCACTAGTACAATCAACCTTCCCCAAGGGGAGGAGATGGGTCTGATGTGCCCTTTTGAAGAAACTCTTGGATATGATGCTTGATTTCATCATTTTCCATCAGGGAGTGATGATAGACTGGTCCATTAGGCAGAGGTGCACCAGGGTTTAGATCAATTGGATGCTTGACTTGGTAGTGCATCGGTACCCCGATGTGTGAGGAGAATATGTCTCTGTATTCTTCCATAATACCATCCACTTGCTTGTGCTACAAAGAGAGGCTCTGTGTAAGGCCATGTATGTGGAAACGACCTTCTGCTTACTGTAAGCACGGATCACAAAGAAGATGAACTTCCCGGTCTATGAAATGACCTTACTGCATTGCTTAGCAGAGATTAAAGAAATAGCGGTAGGCGGCCCTACCTCGATATCCTGTACAATTGTCTACCCAAAGTAATATTAACACTGCGAGGTCTACAATCATATACAACATGTCGCTTCCACAAATATGGTTGTCCTAAAAGAACATCACAAACTTCAAGCGAAGAAATATCACACAATATCTCGTTTTTGAAGGGCTTGATGCCATAGGGAAGATGCCATTGTTGGCTGACGTGAAGATCTATTCCTTGGAGAAGCCAACTGATCGTGTAGGGTTGTGGGTGCAGTGTTGTTGGCAGTCCGACTGCTTGAAAAACTCTCCTGAGATCAGGTTCTTCTGACTGCTGCTGTTGACAATGAAATGAAGTGGAGCCCCCTTTACCCACATTTGTGAGTGAAATAGGCATTCAATTTCCTTTGGTTCTTTTGGTTCGCTGGGATAGACTTTGGTGGTAATGAGAGTGGCACTGGGTTCGACATCGATAATCTGCTTCCCTCCTTTTGGATTTGATTTAGAGTCAGAATCTACCTCGGACTCGGAAGATTTCAGCTCGGCCACCAGTGACTTCTTGGAGCGACATTCTTCGGTGTTGTGCCAAGTGATTTTATGGTATTCACACCACTTTCCCATGTCCTTCTTCAACTTCTAATTACCCTTCTTGTGTTGCATCTTGGACTAGTTGTATTGAGAGTGGCTATATTTTCTCTACCCCTTTTTTTGTGGGTTTGAGTCGCATTTTCCCTACTTTGGCTGTGAGGAGTTTGCATATCCAAACTCTTGCCTCTTTTGCTTAAATTTCTACTTGATCTTGACATCATATCTATAAGCTGCACCTAATGATGCGATGTCTAGAAACTCCATTTCTATTTGAATGTATCTATGTAGACAACTGCGATATTTGAGCACGAGATATTGTTTAGAGTCTCTGATACCCAATTTGATGCATAGGGTATGGAAAATAATGGTGAAATCTGGTACTGTCTGGTCCCTTTCCTGATGCAGCGTGGTATATCTTATGTACTGGTCCTCGTAGCTTACCACATGGTAGTAATGTTCTTTAATGACATCCCTAAAGGAATCCCATGCGGGGGAGACCGTAAATATTTCATATTCCTCTATGGCCCTTTTCTCAGAGTAATATCCCACTAGTCCTTAACATGGGGGACAACCTTGATGAGTGCAAAAGTAATCTTTTCCCTTTCGAAAAATTTGTGGACCCAAAAATACCCTTCGAGCAGATTCATCCATTTATCTACAACATCCGCATCTATCAGTCTTTCAAATAATGGAATATCAAAATTGACTTGTACCTTGAAGGGGGTTGCATGGCCGCTTGATGAAGATGAGTCTCTTATGGGTAGCCGCTGAAGGATCTATGCAAAGTTGTTCATCATTTCGTTCCTTTTTCGCGCAAGGAATTCCTCGAGTAACATTTTAAAAGGATATCCTGATCCATCATCTTTATTTTCGTCCCCCATGGGTTGTTGTCGGGCTCGACACGACTGATCTTGCAAAGGATCGACTGGTTCGAGCCTCAATTTCTTGTACCCAGATCTTGTCGGGGACATGCACGAAGAAAAATAAATGAAGAGCAGACTGCTTTGATACCACTGATCTAGATTTATGAGTGGAATAAAATGAATAAAAAACTGAATACAACAACACAAATATATGGATAACAATAACATATATCCAGTGAACAATAACTTCTATTGAATAAATAAAATATGGTGGAATTGTAAAACTGCAGAACTGAAAACAACTTGCTGAAATGGTGGTAGCTATCTCTGAGAAGAGATGTGGATGTTATGCGCATACATATGAGTAGAATCATTACAATGAGGCTCAAGAGGCCTTTTTAACATTACTCATGAATGCCAAAAACCTAGACAACCAAAAACCTAACCCTAGGAGATGAAACACCAAAAATTATCTGGGCCCCGATGGGTAAGTTGGTACCTCAACTTCTCGGGGTCGTAACTTTTGCATACGACCTTCGTTTTAGGCGCGTGATAGCCCTTTGGAAAGGTATTTTTGAGAAATACACATTATGCCATCAAAATTTGACTCTGTTTACATTTTGACTATTGCAAGCCAAAAAAACATTGTTTAGGGCCCCAAAATGGTCCTAGAAGTACATAAAGATGTACTGACATGAAAACTTCCAAAATAGGCCAGTTGGATTAGGTGGACGAACACCAATCTCCACCTGGAAGCTGTGTAGGGATTCAGATGGCCTTGGAAGTGTAGAACCCACAATTACAAAGAATTACAGAAGAACGTGCTAAACTAAAAACTGTCAAGAGGAGCTAGTTGGAATAGGTGGGTGTCCACCAATATCCACCTGTATCATGTTAACCTTTGAATTACTAAACATTAATTGAGATATCCCAAATTTGGTGGTGTACAACAGTAAATATTTATTTTAAATTATATTTTATTTAACGAAAAATGAATACATTAAAAAATATTCAAACCTCAAAATTTTTATTGTTTGAGAAAATCAAAATTCTAATAAATATATACTTACTTTGATGGAACTTCTAAGGACAATTCCAACAAAATAGCTTCGTGCAACATCTATAGTACTTGTGGTGAACTTGGCATTACCAAATTTGATGGCATTCCCCACCTTAACTAGTGCTACTATCACGACCTTCACCGATTCCACTCCATTATTTAGTTTTATAATCATATAAACTTATATTAATAATTATTTTCGCATTTTGCTTGAAATAAGTGTCAATATAGGAAGGACATGGAAATTATAAAAGATTCTTTTTCTAGAGCCTATTCAGAATTAAGGAAAATTTTAATGATCCATATTTATCTAAAAGTATAGAATCCTTTGCCAATTTTACTATATAAAATGTTGGGTGATATTATTTTTTAATAAAAGATTCATAAAGTCTCTATTAGAGTAAAAGATTGTGAAACAATTTCATCGAAAATGTATAGATCAAAATGTATTATTATTCTCTATATTTATTATTTTAAATTTAATTGATTAAATTTCATATATTATAATAGTTGGATAATAAAAATTAATAAAATCTTTGGAAAATTTAAATATCAATAAAATATAATCATTGTTATTTTAGTAAACAATTATATTCTAACTTTGTCTTGAAATCTTTGAATAATAAAAACTAAAAAAAATAACATTATCATTACATCATCAACAATATTATTAGTGAATAATTATGTTATAATGTTATTATTATAGTGTATGAAAAAGACATAAATATTCAAATCAGAATCATTTCACTCATTATATTTAAGTATTTTTGTTTCTAAATATGTTTAATCAACATATTGTATCTTGTTGGACAACAAACAATTCACCTTGAATAACAATTAAACATTATATTTATAACTTTTTGCAATCACAATCCAAATTAAACACTTTCATAAAAGTAAAGTTAAACATTATATGACAACTATAAATTGAAACGAGTGATACATATCAAATTTCACTTAAAAATATTGAAATCATTAACAATGTTCATCATTAGCATACTCATATTACATTTTATAAATCAAACAGTAACAATAACCACAACATTATAAAAACAATAAGTATAAATGTTAATCACTACCACTACTAGCTAGGTCCATCACCAGATCCAGGTGCATTAGTCTCTATGCTATAAGAGGTAGAGCATGTTAGAAAAAAGAGGATCACAGAGCAATAATAAAAAACATATGAAAAAATAAAACATAGAAGATACACAATACAATAGAGACACATATATATGTGGTTCACCCAATATGGGCTACATCCACCAGAGAAATTGTCAGTCCTTTCTTTATTATTATCCAACAAATGAAGGGATACAACCTACAACAGACTCGTTGTAACTTCCTCTTCTTTTCTCATAGTCTCATCTCTCAGAATAAAATATAAAACAATCAGTACAAATGTCAATCAATACCATTACTAGCTAGGTCCACCACTAGAGCCAGATGCATCAATGTCTATGCTATTAGAGGCAGAGCCTGTTAGAAAAAAGAGGATTGCAGAGCAATAATATAAAACATATGCATAAATAAAAAACAGAAGATACACAATACAATAGAGACACAGATATACATGGTTCACCCAATATGGGCTATGTCCACTAGAGAAATTACCAGTCCTTCCTTTATTAGTATCTAGCAAATGAAGGGATACAACCTACAACACACCCACTGTAACTTCCTCTTCTTTTGTCACAATCTCCTCTCTCAAAATACAATATTCACTCTCATACATCGCCAAAATACAATTCCATCATATATAAAATAGGGTTGCCTTATACGGAAAAAAACCTTAACATAACTTCTATCGTCAGATCTGCAACCTAATTATGAACGATTTATATTGACTACAAAATTACAATGTTTTACAAGGGAATTTCCCCAAAAATTTCTCTTTGAGGTGGGCTCCAATGAATGTCCCCACCCCCCTTGACAACATATGTGGGGGGGAATCCCCCCTACACCTCCTTGTCAGGAAACGAGATCCAAACACGACTGAAACATGACCTCTGAATTATGAAGATAATCAGGCTCCATAACCAACATAGCCTCTATTAAGAACAACTATCTTAGAAACAAATGTCAGCATAAGTGTACTATAAATTTTCCCTATATCAATTTCATGAATATGTGCATCAACGGTACCCGATGTGATCATAGTGTCCAAAGCATCAAAAAATTGTGAAACATGTGGAGGAAGAGGAGGAAGAGGGGGACTGATGGATGATGACACTTGTGGAATAGGAGAAAGACAATGACCGACACATGGTGACACAAGCATAGGAAGAGGGGGAGGAGGGGGGTTGGACATGGATACAAGTTCAGACACATGTGGAGGGGAAACATGAGGAGGAAGAGGAGGAGAAGGAGGATCAAGCATGGATGGATGATCGATAAATGCTGCAACTGACTCATGTGGAGGAGAATCAAATGGAGGAGGAGGATCATGTGGTGGAGTAGAGGATGTGAATAGCTCTGTCGATGATCTAGATGTAGTGTGTTCATGAGCACCATCCCTCAACATATCGATGAGGTTTACCACACCAAAAATATGACGCATCAACATCATCATGTCACGAGGAAAATTCCTCCATGTAGTAGAGAGTGCCTCTACCCGTAACATGTCTCTAGGGGGGTAAAGGTACCACTATGTGACTAGTCATGACATAACATAGCTCATCCACAACCTCTAACCGAATTCTCAAATCAGGCCTGTGTGGCATGTGGGGTCTCTGTACTACTGGAGGCTGCTCCCCTGCCTCCTCCATCACCTCATCCTCATGTTGGGGAGGCACATCCCCAACATATATGTCAATTTATGCAAATCAATAGATAATAATTATAAGATCATTGAAACAAAATGTTACAATAAATTACATGTGCATTAAATAAGACATGAAAATATGCAAATAGATTGATCAAAACATAACGACAATATTATCTCTCTCATCTGGTGGCTCCTTTGCGGTAAACAATATGTTTGGACATCCTCTCCAATATGTCTCCACATACGAGTACTCTACAATATCGAGGACATTATCATCTTCTCTAGACAATAATTCAATAACCAACCTTCCCACTAGAGTAATGAGATACTCGTATTGGCCCCTCTTGGGCATCAACTGTCCCTACATGCACATACGTGCATCAAACATAGGCCTAGCAGGAAAGTGGAGTACTGCTGACCAAATGACATGAACCCTCTCAAAAAATATTGTATACAACTCAAACGCGAATGAGAAGAATCTCGTCCTAGACAAAACAAAGCGACAATGATCTAATGCATGAATTTTTTTTTTTTCTGAAAAAAACATCTGCCCACCTAATCAATCGGGGCTCCCACAATAAACTATCTACATAATACAACATAGAGAAACTAATGTACTGCCCATTAGAGATATAATGTGACAATAAAGAGAGAATATACCATAAGCACTTAACATCCTCTCTCTCAAATGCACTGATCCACAACTGACCACCTTTAGCCTAGAACTCCGAAGCCAAAGGAATATCCAGACTGACATATCTTTGCACATGTTTCAGTTGGTTCTCTCCTATAACATCGGGCGATAACGTAGGGAAATGGGGAAAATACACCCCCTTCCTAGATAACCCAATGATGAAATATACATCCTCCTCTATGGGATGATACCATATATCTGGACCAACCCTGAACCCATGTCTCTCATGATCCCATCGACAGATTAATTGCTGTAACAATGCAGAGTTCCCCCTAAGGGATCTTCCCTCCTGATAAAACTTCAGGAGGCCAATATCCATAAAAAGGTGATGTGTATGTTGTGAAATAGGGTGACAATAAGCCTCCCTCTCCCTATCCCTGGCCTCCCGCTCATACGCAAAAACATATGTCTCGACCTGCCACCGCCTCGCCTCTTTCTACTTTTGTCGTCGTCATCTTTGATTCACATACAAATATTGTTAGGCACATATATAAAGATAAAATAAATTGAAATTATAAAATAAAAACATATATAAATGACCTATATTTAAAAAAATCTAATTTTCATACACACCACTGTCGGTGTGCTATCTCAAAAAAAAAACATCGATGTCCCATAGGACTATCAGCAACGACGAAGTGATTTTATCAGTATCGTTTCATTTTGTTAACAAAGATGCACTGCAACGCTAAAATTTATAGTGCACAAATCCACGGTGCCCTTTGTTATACTGAATGCATGTGTGACGTGTCTACTAGAGCACCACCATACTGTGTACATGTGATGTCGTCTTTATGACACCGGTGCATTTGGTGGACTAATGGGCACCATTAAGCTAAATTCATTATCACAGTTGAAGTGGTGCGATGGGTTACTATTAACGCACCAACACCACCGTGATAGTGGGGCACCAACATTTTGTACATTAGTGTGTTGTAAAGGATAGAGCACCGAGAATGAGGCATCCAATGAGATGCCCCACCATGAAAATATGGGAAATATATGTCCCAGTGTGTTTCTGTATACAATACTGATGCGTTGGATTACAAAGGTTGCACCGCTACATTAAATTTTATAAACCATTACGTTAGCAGTGTTGTTAGTTAAGTGAAGTGTGTCAGTGGGTGATGTTAAATGGTATCAATGTGATTTATTCGGTACCTGTATGATTTTTATAAAGTATGGCGGTGCGTTTGAACATTGATGTGACAAGGCATTATATGTCTGGTTCGCACCGGTGTGGTTGGTTAAAATTTGTGCACTACTAGATTAAATTTGCATATAATGTTGAGTCAGCGGTGCAGTTAATGAAGTGAAATGTGTTGGTGTGGGTAGAATCCCATTGTGAGATGGTTTTGGGGAGTTCCATAGGACGCACCATGTTGTAAAGGATAGAGCACTGGGAACGAGGTGTCCAATGAGACGCCTCTCTTTGAAAAATCAGGCAATATATGTCTCACTGCATTTCTGTATACATTTATCAGCGTGTTGGATTACAATGGTTGCACTGCTACATTAAATTTTATAAATCATTATGTTAGCAGAGTCATTAGTTGAGCGAAGTATAACATTCCGTAATGATAAACAAAACCAGAGTGATTTATTCAGTGCATGTATGTTTTTATAAAGTATGTCGGTTCTTTTGAACATTGACACGCCAAGGAATTATTTGTCGGGTATGCCCTGGTGGTGTTGATTAGAATTGGTGCACCACTGGGTTAAATTTTATATATCGTTGGGCTATAGGTGCGGTTAATGAAGTGAGCTGTGTCGGTGCAGGTAGAAGCCCATTATTCCTCGGTTTCAAGGCGTTCCAAAGGACGCACCACTTTGTTTCTAATAATTTATCGCGATGCACTTAAGTTTACCATAGTGCACGCCGCTTCGGGACGAGCCGAACCGTTCAAGTGCACCACGAGAAATTGAAAAAAATTTGAAAAAATTCACAAATTTCAAACTAAATTGTAATTTTGAATGGATGAAAATGAAAATAGGAAGGTAATAAATAATTTACGTAGTCTCTTTTGTCCTGAGGAGGCATGGTCGCACCATTGAGATGAAATGGAAATTTGTGGTAATTTCCAAAATTTGGAAATGTGCGTGTTATCGCACAAGTTGTAGGTTGGAAAAATCCTGAACCAACCACCAAATGGAGACAACTTTGAGAATACCTACCCACTGTCACCTTAGGTAGGTATTCTTGTCACTTTAGAGATGATAGAATCACCTCAAGGGGGGAATCCCGATGACCCTAGGGGGAAATGAGATGGAAAGTGTGATGTATGAATGGATGCTCCTATAGGTCAAGTTGATATGTGTGGAGAATGGCTTGAATAAGGTCTTGATGGTAGCCAAGGTTTCCAAGAAGTAGTAGACCTTGCGAATGCTAAATGTATGTACTTGCTCGAGACACAAGGAAAACGAAGATACAAGACCAAATATATGACAGACCAACAAGTTAGGATTGGTGTCCCTAATTGCAACAATTATTAACAATATATATAAATAATGAAATGGTACAATTAGCTACTGAAACTAGTGTTAGAAATCAAGTAAATGATGCAAGAGATAAACTAGCAAAACACTAGTGCAACTCAAGATTAAAGGAGCAAGATACTAGCACAAAATGCAAGGCTGTAGTAAATACTTTCTACAGATAAAATAATCATCCTTATGGCTATAACAAACGAATTATTACAGAAATGGATTCAACCATCAAAACTTGCCAAAATTCTACCAAAATATGTGTTATGATCACTAGATTATGTGGGAAAAAACTTAACAAATTTCAGCGGTTGAATTAAGAGTTATTTTAGAAGTTTGATTAGGGTTTCTATAGCCGTAATGGATGTAGATAAGATGTTATAATAGCAGTAAGAAACACTTAACCAATTAAGACTCCCTAGGGGAAATAGCAAGCCTAGAACATCAAGGAAAGAAAGCAATTTGAACAAGTTGATTCCTTTGTGTTTTCACGTATCCCAATGCAACAATTTTATTTCTCCAATGCAAATTGAAAATGATTAGTGCATTACTATCAGGTTGAGGAGTCAAAGAATGTGATGACTAGGCTAATTCCTTGGGGGTGTAAATCCTTTTACTCCCCAAGGCAAGCTAGGCCCACTAGGAAATGCTAATAGGGTGTACACACTTTTACTTCTCTTAGAAAACCTTATGCAACAATATGACCTTGGATGTATGTGGTTGATACACAAAGAAACTAGGGTGTAATCCATTTTACTCCCTAGGGTTTGTGAATCAAACAAAGGTGAACTTGGAGGGTGTACGCCCTTGTAGTTCTCCAAGAAACCTTGCTATTAATGACCTTTCACATGCAAAAAGATGAATCATGGGGAGGGTGTATGCCCTTATAGTCCTCCAAGGGTTCATCCACTAACAATTATGGAAGAAGCAAGAATTCTAGACAATAAGTGCAAATTTTCCTTACCAATTCCAAATAGATGCAAGATCAAACCCTAAGTGACCAAGAAAATTCCATTTATAAGCATGACAAAAAGCCTCCAAGTGTAGCGCACCACTTTTATCCACCAATAATAAGAGAAATCATAACAATTTCAAAAGAGAGATGAAATTCTTCAAGAGTAGAGAAAATTTCAGCTAAGTATCCTTCTCCACAAGGGAGAGCTATGTTCAAATGAGATACAAATGATCTCTATTTATACAAAAGGTATTAGACATGGTTTTTCCACTTAATTATGGTAAAACATAAGATAAGGGGTCAACAACCCTCATCTTACCCATTTACACAAATAATAATATTTAATTTACACTTTTGCACATTACAAACCCTAAAATAAGATGGCGTCACCCCTTTAGGGGGACATTTTGACACTTGTAGCAAGTTGTTGGAGTTGGGGAAGCATGGCTAGGCCTCCAAAGGCCACATGTCATTGATCTAAGCCACTTCCTCATGGTTCAAAGCCTCCTTCCTTCAAAACGTGCCATGTGTCAATGAGAAACCCCTCCATCACCACCAAACCTTAGCCCTAGGTGACGTCAAGCCTCCAAAGTGACATTTTGCCTCTCCTAGGCTAGTCGTTTGGCATGTGAGGGCTAGGTTATGTCTTCCAAGGTGTATTCTAGGCCTCCAAGGGCAATTCATGATGATCCTACATGTGGGCCCTTGGTATCCAACTTGTGGGATTCAAGCCCAATGGAAGTCCAAGCTAGGCTTGTTCCTCCAAAACAGTCCACCAAACAAGGTCCTGCAAAACAAATATGCACGCCCTCCAAGGATATCAAGTCAAAATATAATGGAAAGTGAAAACCACATTTAATAAACAAGGAACCTAAACATGTGCATCAAAACTACCTCATCAAATTAAACAAATGCTCCAAGACCCTATCCAATTGACCAAGTTTAGGTATGGGAGGGGTGTCATAAAATTCGTATTGGGTAGACCAAAACCCTCAAGTAGGGGATGATCCCAATGATGCCCCTTAAAGGTCATGTAGTGGATGATGAGGTGGATAGGGGGTTAGAATTCATATTTCAATGAGTGTCATGACATGCAAGGGTTCATATTATCTCATTGATGGGTGCCTTTGTAGGGGGTGTTCTGCACCTTCTTCCTCAATGCAACCTTTTTCCAAGCATTTATTTCCATTTATTAATTAATTAATGATCCAAACACATGTGCACTCCCAATAGTAAATCAATTAGATTGGGGGGTAGTAACACAATGTCACTTGAATGAAGAGGTCCTCAAAGTGCCATAGGGGTAACCATGTAAAGCATTATAACACACTCGTGTTAGTCTTATATTCAAGCAAGATATTTATTATGTGTTTGATATTTTGCAGGTCTTCAATTATTTTAAGAGAAACAATTCATCATTCTCAAGACCTGTTTGGGTGAGCATATAGAAGGCTTATATTTTAGGCTCTTATCTTTTTCCAACAATCATCCCCTTGGGCCTTCAACCCCTTGTTCCCATGAAACGAGGTACATGCCCTTCTTGGGTCACTAAATTCAAAGGGCCTAGAAGAGGGAAATATGATGGGAATACAATGAGCGAAAAAAGGTAAGTATGGTCGGAAATGGTACGATAACCCCTCAAGGGATCCCTAGTTGCAACCCTTTCCCAAAAAGTTTGGCCACTTACTAGGAAATAGATGAAACTCACCAAGGTGAAACAAGGTCAAAAGCATAATTTCCAAGCAGGCGTTCTATAATCAAAAGCAACTTAAATACAACATGCTTAAATGCCTCAAATATTAGGGTGATTACCTGCCACAATACCTAACTTGTACCGCATGGATAAATACCCATCCGCCTTACATAATCTAGCAAGTGTGGTGGATGCGCTGACAATGGATCCAAACTGTGGTGATAGAGCAGGCTTTCATTTGTGCAAGTGGACATTGCTAGTCATGTGATCTCTCGAAACTCCATATCTGCAACCTAAGGGCCTCGAGACATGATCTCCTTAGTTATCCCACAAAATGGGGATAATAGTGTGGAATCCACCAATGGAGATATTCAATTCGGTGTAGAGCACCATAAATAGGGAATATTAGGAAGAAAGGTGAGCACCGATGCTTTCTTGAGAGTTTGGAAGCACGTGATGCACTGTAACAATGAAAATTGGTTTGGATTTTTTTTTCATTTACCCTACTTCGTTGCACTTTGGGACATTTAGGCGCATCGGGGTGTAATATGCAATGACACCGGTGCGATTTATTTGATGGATATAATTTATTATAAAGTATGTCGGTGCATTTAAACATTTACTCTTTGGGGCGTTATTCTTCGGGTACACCCCAGGGCAATTGATTAAACTTGGTGCACCACTAGGTTAAATTTTATAAATCGTTCAGATAGAGGTGCAGTTAATGAAGTGTAATGCATAAATGCAATTATGATCCTAGTTTGCGCCGGTGCTGGGGTGTTCTGAAGGACAAACCACTTTTTGTTTGGTAATTTATCGTGGTGCACTAGCTTGAACGATGCCAGTGTAGATATATATAGACGTATTGACGAAGGTGCTCACTATGGCGTTATGTTTTGAATATGTCCCGAGGCCATTGATTAAACTTGGTGCACTGCTAGGTTGAATTTTGCTTATCGTTGAAATAACGTTGCAGTTAATGAAGTGTAATGCACTGATGCGGGTGTAAGCCCAGTTTGCGTTAATGTCAGGGCGTTTCGAAGGATGCATCGCTTTGCTTTTTGGTAATTTTTCATGGTGCGCTAGCTTGAACGACACCAGTCGTTGCATTATGTTTTCATTGATGTCAAATTATTGATGTCTTGTCATAGTATAATTGATGTATTGATTGATGGCCTATGTTGTCGTAGATGTAATTGATTTCAAGTGGTGTCATAGTGATGTATTGTCATGGATTGATGTATAGATGGGATGATGCAAAGGTTGGTCATTTTTTTCTTGTCATGGATGATAGGAAGTACCAAATGGATTAACTCCAAATTGGACCCCTTATGGTGAAATCCCTCACAAGAAGATGCTTTATGAAGTCCAAATGGTTAAGTGGTTTAGTCATCCTAGATTTGTGGTTAAGGAACCCTAGTATTGATTGTGGAATATTGTAACGAATATCCATGAATTCATAAGTGAGACTATTCTAGATGGATAATGCTCTTCATGCCATTTTCGGTGATATGTTGAATGCCACATAACTCCTCACAGTTAGAGAGTTATGATTATAAAGTTGGAGAATCCTCATGTGTTGTCTAGAAGCCCCTAAAAGGTCAAATAAGTCAAATTATTATAGAAGCTCCTAGAAAAAAGTTGAGTAGTCAAAATGGTTAGTCATGGGTTAAGTGGTTACAACAAAAAAACAATTATAAATAGATTAGTTGCAACTAGAAGTGGATAATTTACTATTTGTAGCGAAGTGGGTTAGAAGTTGACAAAGTGGGTTAGAAGTGGACAAAGTGGTTAGAAGTGGGTTAGCCCCTAAAAGAAGGAAGTTGGTTAGAGTTGGTTAGATGAGGAAGCTACTTGGAGAAGTATAAATAATAGAGCAAGGGTCTCTTGTGTAGTGAATCTCTTGAGAATATTGAAGATCTATTCTTGGTGAAATATTCATTGCAGTTACTCATGGATGCATCAAAAGTTCCATAAGTCCGAGGTATTGACGAGAAAAGTTTTGGAGTTTTAGAAATACTGAAAAACCCTAGTTTCTCATATGCACGTGGGCTATCAGTGTAATAGGGTGCGTATGTATGCTGTCTATCAATATAATATGGTGCGTACATACGTGGGCTAACATTATAACATGGAGTGTACATGAAGGAAAATCCATAGAAGATTTAGCAAGTGCTGGTTCCAGGTTCTTGATGTTTGAAGCAAGTTCCTAGAACAATGGTCTACTGGTTCAGATCTGCTACAAAAGATATGGTATAGTTATATGTTGTCTTCATGCTTATATTTACTCATGGTATGGTGAATGCTTGAGGCATTCTTTGTATGGCTGTGTTGATGTCTGAATATGGTAGCTGGCTGGTTGAGTAGTTCAGCTCTGTTTTGTTTGAGAGATATCCATGATTTGTAATTGTGTATGCATGAGGAGCATGCATAGGTTGTTGGATGGCATATATATGTTTGTGATTGGTTATGGTACAGATTGGACAGTGAAAGGTAGAGTGAAGTGACAATATTAGAAGTGGATGTGACAGAGGCAGAAAGGGAATGAAGGGATAAAAGGTTGAAGTTTCAGAAACCCTACTTTCTGAAAGTGTACGTAGGCTGACAGTGGGCCAGGGCACGTACATATGCATGATGTAGTATAGCCAAGCCATGTGCATACGCGGGCTGTAGTATAAACATGTCGCGTACCTGTTGACATATTGGTATCTGTTGAGGATTGATTCCTCTTCTCAGTTGGTGCTGAGATTTGCAGGCTGAGTCTTGCATTGAGAGTTGGTGCTCTTGTGGAGTTGTTTCTCTATTTAGTTGTTGCTGAAAAACCCCCAAGGATTGTAGTCCGTAATATTAAAGAAACTTATACATATATCACGTGTTGCTTGTGTTCCCTGTGGTGATGGCTTGTTCATGATATTTGTTGTTGACGATATGTTTACATACAACTTGTTATAAATGAAAGTAATGAATGATGAATGGTTATTGCTAACTAAGGTGTTTTTGTAAAGGAGTAAAAAGATCCCTACACTGATTCACCCCCCCTCTCAGTATGGTCGGTGTGTCCAACAATTGGAATTAGAGCATGCCTTTATCATAAGCCTTCCAAGCTTGAAGGATATCCATGGACACACAAATGGATGAACATGTAGATGAAGTTCCCCTATTTGATGAGACAAATTACTCGACATGGAGAATATAAATGAAAGGGTAGGCAAAAGGAAAAGGTATTTGGAGTGCAACTATTGGTGGATCAATTCCCTTGAAGAATAAGTCAAAGTTTGCAGCATGAAAGGAAGCAAAGAATAATAATGCATTATCTCTCTAGATCATATTCAATGGACTCTCAAGTTTTGTCAAAGAAATCATGGGAGAATGTACTTCCACCAAGGATCTATGGCTGAAGCTAGAGAAGGTATATCAAGACAAAGAAGACAATTCCATGAAGGACAATGAAGGTAAAGACTCTCCAAAGTATTCTGATGATAATGCTCCTAGTGAAGTTGAAATTTCTCTTACAAATGAAGAAGAAAATATAGTAGAAGATTGTGTAGATGAAGAAGAAGAGTTGTTGAAGTTTAAAGAAAAAGTTTTATTTGAATTAGGTGATGTTAGCATGGAAATATGACATTATTCAATTGCTTCTGAGTATCTTGAAAAATGCATTAATGAATTCCTAGAAAAGTACCCAAAGCATTTCATGGAACTAAAGAAAATGTTCAAATAACAAGAAGAAAGTAAAAAAACTCAATTAGAAGGAAAGGAAAAAGTGATCAAAAGACTGAAGAATGAAATAGAAGAAAAGACGAAGGTAAATGATGAGCTTAGAAAAAGTCTTGAAGTTAATGTCAATATTAAGACCAAAATTGAAGAAGGCAAAATAATAGAGGAACTATTGAAGAAGCAAGTAAATGAAAAGGAAGAGTCATGCCATAAGTTGGAAGCTGAAGTTGTTGATCTTAGAAAGAAAGTAGAGAAGTCGAGCATTCACATCAAGTTCATTAACAACTCAACAATATTGGATGAGATTCTAGATATCCAAAGATCTCCAAATGATAAATCAGGTCTTGGATACAACAAGGAAGCTATACATCTTGAAGCTAGCACTTTTAAGAAATGTGAGGCAAGTCCTTCACTCTCAAAGGGTGGAAGAAATGCTACAAGTCAACCATCTACACAAAGAAAGGGGACTTTCAAAAGAACAAAGCAAGGAAGACATCAAGAAGCCATGTTTACACCTAAAAGAAAATTTAGAAGAGAGATACCTTCAAGGTGGACACCAAAGAAAAGGTATGAAAATGTTTTTCATGGTCACTGCTACTCATGTAAGGAATATGGTCACAAAGCTTTGAATTGTAGACATTATGCAAGGAAAGATAATGGAAGGTTTCATAACACCCTAATCTTTTGGATATGTAATCAAGTGGGACACATTGCTTCTCATTGTCACACCATGAGATGCTACAACTGTAGTGGGTTTGGCCACAAATCCTAGGATTGTTGGAACACAAGAAGACAACCCATGAAGAGTGCTTCATATAACATGACAAGAAGAACACATGAAGCTAGGAAGGAAGACATTGTTGAAAAGATGGAAGCTCAGATCTCAAGTTCTGAGAAGCTGATACACCTTTAGAAGTGGGTGAAGAAGACCAAACAACTAGAATAGAAAAGCAGGCATGAGGCAAGTTCAAGCTTGACATTTTTAGAAGCATACATGGGCTCCTGTGGAAGAAGTTGCGTACATATGCAAACTGAACTATAGATAGGTCGCATACATACACGAGGTGCATATCTGTGCTAAAATCCTGAAAAAGAAGGCTATGCAGATGAGGTGACACATGATTTGATGATATTACTTTGTTTTGCAGGGGCTATCATGGTTTGTTGTAGTTTTTCATGATTATATGGTTTCATGTATGTTTAATGTATGTATGGTGATGACATATGGTTGAGTGTTGAAGCATATGCTTGATGCCTATCCTGGATGCATGATACTAACTCTAGAGTATGGATTGAGTCATTTTCTATTGAGGAACAAAGTGGTTATAACAATGAAGTTATGGAAACTTGGTTATAAGATATATCATGATGATGTGAGTATATCTAGAGATATTATTGATCTATTGAGGCACTATACGGTACATGTTTATATATACTATTGGATGCTTAATATTTTATAGTGAATGGTGGTTGAGGCATATCATTTATGGTACATGGATATATATATATTGAGTTCCATATATCTTATTATGTATTATTAGAGGCATATTTTTGGATTTTTGGTGCATGCATTTGGCATGTGGTTGAAATTATATTGGGAGATGTAGTTGATGAGGTGGTTATGTTGTACATCATTGATGAGTCCCTTAGCTTGATCTATAGTTGGTGCATGATTGGTACATACTTGGTACATTGGTTGAAGCACTTTCTGAAGAGTAGTATGATTGGCACATGTTTATGGTTGATATGGCATACATATATAGGAACACATCTTGACTGTGGTTCATCTTGTTGGTTGGTGCATAGTTGATGTGTGGTTCATCTTGTTGAAGTTTGGTGCATGGTTGATGCACTTGCTATGGTGCAGGTAATAATACATGTTTGGTGCATGATTGATGCACTTGTAGAGGGAATATGATTGTGGGTGATAGTACTTGGTTAAAGTACATCATTGGTATCACTTGTTTAGCATATACTTTGATACATGATGTATGGGATAGTTGAGACACTTGTTGTGGTGCTTGGTTGGTATATTATTTGATGCTTGATGGTTGAGATACATAACTTGACAAATGGTTTGTGGCACTTGGTTTATGATAGAGGCATATCATATGTGATATGACATAGTTGACATGTTGATGATGTTATTGGTACATTGATAGAGGCACTTGTTGATGATCTTGATATATGCTTGGTGCACTCTTTGGCACATATTCTTGGCATATTTGTATACTTCAGTGATGTGATCTTATTGTATGATGTTGATGCACATGGTTGGTACATAGTATGGCACATGACGTAAATGGTTGATGTTTTGTTCCTGATTCTCTTCTGACATATCTCTTTCTTCATGATTGATGCATGAGATGATTGGCACACACTTAATGTATGGTATGGAACGAGTTTGGATTATTGATGCATGGAAAGTCATAGATAAATTGATTTATGTTAAGCAGTGGTAGTTGCAACAGAAGAAAGTTGCAGTGGAAGTATATTGCTCATATTGCAGAGAAGATAGGGGGATACATACCCACAGGGGGAGTTATTCCTCTTCCCTTGATTGGTTACAACATCAAGATTCCAAGAGGAGAGATTCATCAGATGCATGATAGAGAGATAGTTTTTTGGAGAGAGAGCACACAAACATGTTTTCAGTGGGAGCGATGGTCATAAGGGGAGCATGAGTGATATGTCTTCAGCATTGCATCAGAGTGATATCCCTTGTTCAAAAGGGGAGAGATTATTCAAAGGAAGCTCAAAGGAATCTAGACAAGGGGAGCAACCCCAAGGAGAGTTTAGGCAGGGGGAGCAGCCCCAAGGAGAGAATTGTGCTTTGAAATTGATGTCAAAGGGGAGAGATAGTGACATTGATGTGATTGAGATGACTATTGATGAAGAGCATTGCCATGTCTACATGTTTCCATCAATGATTGGTGTTGACATCAATGTTGGTATTGCCATCAATGCCAAAGGGGGAGATTGTTGCATTATGTTGTCATTGATGTCAAAGAGTTGATGTCTTGTCATAGTATCATTGATGTATTGATTGATGGCCTATGTTGTCATAGATGTAATTGATGTCAAAGATGTCAAGTGGTGTCATATTGATGTATTGTCATGGATTGATGTATAGACGGGGTGATGTAAAGGTTGGTCATTGTTGTCTTGTCATCGAAGATATGAAGTACCAAATGGATGAACTCCAAAGTGGTCCCCTTATGATGAAATCCATCACATGAAGATTCTTTATGAAGTCCAAATGGTTAAGTGGTTGAGTCATCCTAGATGTGTCGTTAAGGAACCTAAGGATTCATTGTGGAATATTGTAATGAAGATCCATGAATTCGTAAGTGATACTATTCTATATGGATAGTGGTTTTCATGGCATTTTCGATGATATGTGGAATGACACATAACTCTTCACGGTTAGAGAGTTATGACCTTGTGAAGTTGAAGAATCCTCATGTGTTTTTTAGAAGCCCCTATAAGGTCAAAGAAGACAAATTATTCTAGAAGATCCTAGAAGAAAGTTGACTAGTCAAAATGGTTAGTCATGGGTTAAGTGGTTGCAACAAGAAAACAATTAAAAATAAATTAATTGCAACTAGAAGTGGAGAATTTACTATTTGTAGCAAAGTGGGTTAGAAGTGGACAAAGTGGTTAGAAGTGGGTGAGCCCTAAAAGAAGGAAGTTGGTTAGAGTTGGTTAGATGAGGAAGCTACTTGGAAAAGTATAAATAGGAGAGCAAGGGTATCTTGTGTAGTGAATCTCTTGAGAATATTGAAGATCTATTCTTGGTGAAAGATTCATTGCAGGTACTCATGGATGCATCAGAAGTTCTGTAAGTCCGAGGTATTGATGGTGAAAGTTTTGGAGGTTCAGAAATATTGAAAAACCCTAGTTTCTCAGATGTACGTGGGCTATTAGTGTAATAGGGTGCGTACGTAAGCGGACTATCAGTATAATAGGGTGCATACATATGCAGGCTGACATTATAATAGGGAGTGTACATGAAGGAAAAGCCATAGAATCTTGAGCAAGTGCTGGTGCCAGGTTCTTGAAATTTGAAGCAAGTTCCCATAATAGTGGTCTACTAGTTCAGATCTGCTACAGAAGATATGGTATAGTTATATGTTTTCTTCATGCTTAGATTTTCTCATGGTATGGTGAATTCTTGAGGCATTCTTTGTATGGTTGTATTGATGTCTAAATATGGTAGCTAGTTGGTTGAGTAGTTAATTTCTATTCTGTTTGAGAGACGTCCATGATTTGTAATTGTATATGCATGAGGATAATGCATAGGTTGTTGGATGGATATATATGTTTGTGATTGGTTATGGTACAGGTTGGGCAGTGAAAGGAAAAGTGTTGTGACAATATCATAAGTGTATGTGACATAGGCAGAAAGGGTATGGAGGGCTAGAAGGTTGAAGTTTCATAAACCGTAATTTATGAAAGTGTACATAGGATGGCAGTGGTGCAGGGCATGTACATATGTGTGCTGCAGTGTAGGTAGGCCACACACATACACTGGCTATAGTATAAACATGTGGCGTACATGTTGATAGATTGGTATCTATTGAGGATTGATTCCTCTTCTTAGATGGTGTTGAGATTTGCAGGCTAAGTCTTGCATTGAGAGTTGGTGCTCTATTTAATTATTGTTGAAAACCCCCCAAGGATCGTAGTCCGTAATATAAAAGAAACTTATACATACGTCATGTGTTCTCTGTGGTGATGAATTATTGATGATATTTGTTGTTGAAGATATGTTTACAAACAACTCGTTATAAATGAAAGTAATGAATGATGAATGGTGATTGCTAACTAAGGTGTTTTTGTAAAGGAGTAAAAAGAGCCCTACACTGATTCACCCCCCTCTCAGTGTGGTCGGTGTGTCCAACACTGGTGTTGACATATATAGACACATTGACGACGATGGTCACAATGTATTTGACACAATACATACCGCTTTGGGGCGAGCCAAACTA
Source organism: Picea sitchensis (assembly GCA_010110895.2). Lineage (NCBI taxonomy): Eukaryota > Viridiplantae > Streptophyta > Pinopsida > Pinales > Pinaceae > Picea > Picea sitchensis. The sequence continues at coordinate 107,379 of SNQJ01S0021701.1, read as the reverse complement.
TTCAGGTACACCGCACAAAATTTAAAAAAATGCCCAATTTTATGCTAAATTGTAATTTTAATTGGATGAAATGTAAATAGGAAGGTAATAAATAATTTACCTTCTATGTTCTCTCTCGAGGAAGCATGGTTGCACCATTGAGAGGAAGTGAAAACTTGTGGTAATTTCCAAAATTTGGAAATGTGTGGAATCCAACAATGGAGCTATCCAAGTTAGTGTAGAGCATCAAAAACATGGTGTGTTAATAAAAAATGTGAGGAACGGTGCTTGCTTGAGAGTTTGAAAGCACATGATGCACTGTAAAAATGAAAATCAGTTTGGTATTTATTTATTTACCCTACCTTGGTGCACCTTTAGAAAGATAGGCACACTGATGTGTGTTGTTCAACGACACCGGTGCGATTTATTTGGTGCATATAATTTTATTATAAAGTATGGAGGTGCTACGAGAATATGGACATGATGAGGTGTCATTGTTCATGAATGTTCTAGTGTGTCTATTTCTTAAAGGCCACCAATTAAAAAAAATCTATGCAAAAACCTCTTGGGACCCACCTCCGCTATGAACAGGGTCATGGTGTTTGAACATTTAAGAACGGTGTGGTGGTTTTTATATGCACACCAATGCATATGTTCCATAAAGGCGTAGTGAAAAAAAACATCTGCAAAAACCTCCGACCGCTTACCTCCACTAACAACCTCTGCTATAAACAGATAAGGGAATACTTTTTTGGGGAGGTTATGTAAAAACCTCCACAAGAAGGTGTTCTCCTTGTAGTGTACTTGGAACTCATATCTCATTGGGCAGTGCTTCCAGATCAAAACATATAATCATAGTTTGAATAATTTTCTGCAATAGTAGTCGTCATCCCCAATGCAACACAAATGGGTCACTAAGATGCTTGGGTATGATTATGAGATCATTGTCAGCCAATTCAATTAGTGAACTCTGCTACATTAAATCATTAACCTAGGGATCGTAAACTAATGAAGTGCATGCAAAATATATGTAGGTATTAGCCTCTATTCTATCTAACTAATTATTAATGTATAAAGAAAATTGTTCACTATTTTAGCTGCAAAAACATAGTTTCTATTCAACTACAAAAATAACAGAGTAATGGCTAATGATGCAGAAACAGATCAATAAAGACACAAGAATAATTATAGACATGTAAGATAATCAATCTATTATATTGTTAATTACAATCTTTCAATCATTTAAGTCAATGAGAGTTTTTGCAGCTGAAATAACAATCATTTATTCAATTAATGTCTATTGTGTTAGTTTTCCTATGTAAACATAAGAAAATGAATTTGCATAAAATAAATAACTAGAAATGTAAATCACACAAACTAATAAACAAGTGAAACCAATAATAAAGGACATGAGCAATGTACTCCTCCTCAGGGGGCCCTCCTGATTTAGGGAACACTACTAGAAAATAACATATAAAATTGAACTCTATAAACTCAAAATATGTAACTCATGTATGTGAATAGTAACCAAAACTTTGATATATTAATTTCAAATAGAAATACAATTTTGCAACAGTGTGATATTAAAAGATATTCATCCCTCATGAAGGTCTGATAACCCGTATTTATACATGTACACAAGATTTCTTAGATCCAATTCTCATGGATCTCATAAATTGTTTACAAACGAAATACACATGCGTGTATGCTAAATCAATTATAATAGCTCGTGGATATATGAAATAGGATTTTAACATCCATGTAATGGATAAATTCATGACATGATGCATGAATTTTTCTCATGCGATGTCATTTAGCTCACGCAATTCCGCCACTTGTACATGCGTTGAATGCAAGTTTGACCTGTCTCCTGTGCTGATATGGAGGATCCTTGGGCTGAAATGATATATGGAAGAGATTAAGGGATTGATTTGGAATCTTCCACAAGTCGGGGTTTAATCCTGAAGTGTTCTCGACCCTATAGAACAACGATTCTACTGTAGAAAATCTTTTAGTGGCTACAAAATTGTATTCGAGTTGCTATAAAATCAGAGATTCTCTAGTGACTCATTAAAAATAGTAAATAATTAAATCAAATTGCATAAGAAAAAATATAAAAGAGCGTAAAATAGACAATCTACCTCTAATATTCTTCAATACACAAGTTCTGTAATTGAGCATGATATTTATGGCAAAAAAGGGTAAAAAAGGATATAAACTAGTTCATAGGTATATAATTTAGATGGAAGTTTAGGATAGAAAAGTGACAAAAAGAGTATGTTGTGAGGGCTCAACATCTCCCACACACAAAAGATGATGCATGTCCTCATGCAACCAAAATTATACTCAACCTTCCATTTTTTTTTTTAAGTTGCTGATCCCTTTCCTCTTAAGCTCTTTCTGAAACATCAATCAAAATGTTGAGCCTTGAATATGAGGCTTGTACTTGACTCCTTGCCTCATTTAAATTTGTCCTAAATCTTCTGATTTTGACTCCGCCTTGCCTACCTTAGATGTACCATTTTCTGGCCTTCCTTGCTAACAATTTCTCCTGGGATTCCAATTGTTCTTTATCCCTTTGTAACTAAGAAATGTTGGCCTTTAATACCTCATTTTCAGTTTTAATATGGTTGTCAAGGAGTTCCAACTCCTTGAGCTCCTCTTTCGATTTCCTGATATTTCCAACTCGCTTTTCTTTCAAGGGTATAGATGTTGTATCAGTTACTGGTTCCTTATCAACTTCAATGGATTTATGTATCTCATAATCAATCATGAACTGATCAAATTCCCTGTCTGCTTCATCAGAATCATAGGCTGACAAATTATTTTGTTTTCTAAATTGGGAGGTGGACTAATGAATGATTCAGACTTGAGATTTTTACTTGAATTTGACTTCTTTAAATTGTTTTTCTACTCCTTATCATATTCTTCAAGTTCGATGAATTATTTTTCTTGAACTTGGCTACTATCATGTAGTTTTGTAGCTAAACCCTTTTTCATACTCCTCGTTTTTCTGCGCATAATGGCCTCAATTTTTCTCTTCTTATTTTTCACAACCTTTGCTCTTCCTCCTAGTTCCCTGGATTTTGAATTTTCATCACTTATTTCCTCTTCTAGCTTCAAACTATTGACCTTGACTTTATCAATTTCCACTGTAGTTTTTCCTCGAGGTCCTCCTCTGGGTTTTCGAGGTCCAGGGTTTGAAATCTTGACCTCTTTTTCTATCCTCCGTTTTACACTCTTCTTCTTCTATGTTGCCTTAGTATTTGGCTTCTCGCTTTTCGTCTCTGGTTCTGCGTTCCTTTATGGTTTTGCAACTTTCTTAGCTTTTGCATTCTCCAATTCCTTGTCTTCTGGCTCCATGTTTTTTAACTCAGGAATTTCAGGTTTTGTTTCCAATATTTTCAACTTCGAAACCCTTGGCTCTATACCGGAAACCTTATTTTTGGAAATTTTGTGTTTCAACCCTATAACCTCTTGGTGTACTGGAGCCTTAACAAAAAAATTTCGTATCAGGAATTGCTCCCAATTATCATTCTGTTCCTAAAGTCTGGCTTTAACCAGAATCTTAATCAACCCGAAATGAAACAACATCCCTTCTAAACTCCCGGGGTTACATTATATAGATAAGTCCATTTTATTTAGATCATTCAATATATAGAAATGCATATCTAATTCGTGCCCCTTAACAAAATTCATAAGCAATATGAAATGATAGTAAAACACGAGTTCGTACCTACCTTCACAGGTTACATATTTCTGAAGGATGAATAAAATATCCTGCCAGGTTACCTACTTCCTGCTCTGAATCCTTGAGGAATTATTTCTAGATTCCCCTTTAATATTCTAATTCTTGAACCATTTTTCACGACCCTGAGGTAGCCCTGTAGCGTGTGAAATCAAATATTCTAATAATTTCACTCGTAGGTCACCAATTCAAGCCTTTATGCCATCAAAATATTCTACAAAAGCTTTGGTTACTTGCTTGTAGTGCCCCTAAAATATCTATAAGAAAGAAAACCATCCAACTCTCTAAAATTGCCTCGTGCATTTTAGATAAGATTCCATAATTTCAATCCCAATAGGCTCATGTCTTACCATAGGTCCAATTCTTCAAATTTTGTAGAGTTAGCAAGAATTTTGATTATAATAATACTCTTTGTCACATGGAAAATGGGAAAACAACAATGAATATATGGCTGATTTTACGAATGAGGAGAAAAAATCGGTCGACTTCAACGATAATGGGATTCATAATTCAAAATCGTGTAAACGATCATGCCACATTTTATGCAATCATTCCAACTTATAGAGGTTCTTTTGCATGATTGGATCACCTTATTGGTCTAATCAATCACTCTTTTGTAATGCATGTCAAAATATAATTTCGACATGCATATATATAATTATTGTGTAGAGTATTTGATAAACAAGAACATACTTAGGATATGAGTTCAAAAGTGTAATTAGAGGAATGTCATAGGATTTTGAGAAATTTGGTAAGAGGATAGGATAGACTTTAGGAAAAATAGAGTAAATGTTTATTGAATCTCAAGTTTTCCCATCCTTTGCACAATTCATAATTCCAAATGTAGAGATGATTTAAAGAGTTATTACCTTTTGATTTTACTTATAGCTCGAGGAATTTATCACTTCTGAAACTAGAGCTAGAGCATGGTTGAGTTTGAATGTTGGTCCCACTGCTAGAATTGATGAATGTATTGCTACATAGTCTGAAAGAAATTTTTGGAACTATTGAAGATTCTGAAGATGAAGGTTGCTAATGCTGATGAAAATTGCTGAAGAATCCTTAAAGAGCGTTGTTGTTGTTGGATATGATATGAAGAGTTGAATTTCATGACAATTTACATGAAATTCATAAATCATACTAATCTCATGTTGCAGGCTAGTTTAAAAATGAGTTAATGACTATTAGTTGCTTGAAGAACAACTACACGTGACTTTCGATAGCTATAGAAAGTGTCTGTAACCGCGGAAAGGTCTGTAATTGTAGAAATTAACTCTATATATATAGATCCTTTTTACCAGTGAACTCTAAATATTGAACTATAATGTTTGATATGAAATAAATCTAGCATGCTGCAGTAGTAAAATTTCGAAAACAAGAAGAAAATTGAATAGTCCAACAACTACTGCTGAATTTATTTATGAGAAAAACCATGAAAAATATGAAACCTCTAAAACTTTGATTTTGATTTTTAATTTTTAATTTTTAAATTTGAAAAGAAGAATCTATCTAACTAAATACTGCAAAAAACGACTTTCTGCAAGCTAACAAGAAATTTGTTGTTGAGAAATCAAGAACTGGAAATGTTGAACAAGAGTTGGAGAAATCCTGTGTTTATTTGAAGAACTTTAAAATTCTGTCCGCTAGATCTTTGGTTTTCAAACAAAATTCTCGCACAACTGTGCTAGTAAATTGGTTTTCACAGGCTGCACTTATTTTTTTTGTTTAATTTTTATTATATATATTTTTTAGTTCTCTTTTTTTTTTATTATTATTTTTAGAACATAAAAAGAAAGATCATTATGAGATAAGAGTAGGGGAAGAATTTCCCTTACTCACTATCTCCATTTCTGGTTGTTGAAGCAAATTATGGACAAATTCTTCTCTATTTGAAGGCTTCTGATATAACCTTAGTCTATGCCCATTTACTAGAAAGGAAATTTCCTCCTCATCAATAGTTTTGATTTTGACCGATCCATTATAAAAAATTGTCTCTATCTCATATTGCCCTAACCAGTGAGTACTGAGCTTCCCTTTAAAGTTTTTAAATCTAGAATCAAATAAGAGAGTCCAATTACCTGGTTTGAATTTCTTCTTTCTGATGAATTTGTCATGCCATCTCGTTCTTTGTTGCTGGATGATAACAATATGTTGAATTGAATCCTATCAGATCTTGTCCACTTTATTGAGTTGTGCTAACCTTTGTTGTTGTTCTTATGTAAGAGCCATCCATAGCTTGGATGTTGTTATGGAAGTATTGATTTGGAACTCAATAGGCAAAAAAACTTATTAACCATACACAAACTCATATGATATATGCATGGTTGTGTTCCTCCATGTGGTCTGGTATGCCCAAAGTGCCTCCAGAATCCTATCTGCCCAATCTCAGTGGTGTAGCTGAAATTTTTTGGTCATGATGGTTTCAAGAACATTTTTTGTGGACTCTACCTGCCCATTGGCTTGTTGATGGTAGGCGGTTGAATTTCGATGCTTGATCTGGTTTTCTTTAGGATAGTCTGGACAAGATTTGATGTGAACCGATTGCCTTGATCTATTACAATTTCTCTTGGGACACCAAAATGAGTAAATTAGTCCTTGAATAAAAAATCTACAACATCTTGTTCATTAGCATGCAAAAGAGGTTTAGTTTCTACCCATTTAGTGACATAATAAATACATACCAAAATATAACTTTTTTTTCTAGACATTGGAAAATAAGGTCCCACAAAATCTAAGGCCCATTTTTCAAATGACTCTATGAGTACCTGGGGTTGTAGAGGCATTTCGTCTGCTTGCATTGGTCGACCCATCCTTTGACAACTATCGTGGCTTTTGACGTACTTCTTAGCATCTCTAAAAAGAGTGGGCCAATAATAACCTAGATGAAGGACTTTGTATGCAATTCTTTTATTATCAAAATGGGCTCCACATGGTTCATCATGGCATTCCTTCAATATGTCAAATAATTCATCCTCTCATACACATCTATGAATGATTAGATCAGGTCCAGTATGGAAAATTCCCCCCCTAAACCATGAGCAAGTGACACTGAGTTTAATGATCTTCTGCTTCTCCTCTGTGGTAAAAATATATGCAAACCAAGGAGATTTAGTAGATATTGCAAAAAGATTCTCATTAGGAAAAATATCATTAACAAGAAATAGTTCACCTTCATTATGAAGTCTAGAAAAAAAGTTTGCAACTACATTCGCTTTACTAGGTCTATATAGTATAATGATATTAATTTTTTTAAACAGAAGAAGCCACTTGGTAACCCTACCATTAGTAATTGGTTTTCTCATTAAGTATCTAATGGATGAATGATCAGTGTGGATAGAGATATCATAGCCTGTAATATAGTGCTTGAATTTATTGATGACATGCAGTACTGCAAGGAACTCTTTTTCCATAACTGTATAATTCAATTCATAGGGTGTCATGTTTTTCCTCACAAAATAAATGGCATAAGATACTTGATTTTCCTTTTTTCCTAGCACTACTCCTAAAGCTATTTCAGAGGCATCTGTAGATATATGAAATGGGAGGGACCAATTTGGCCTCTTAAAATAGGAGCTACACAAATTTTCTCTTTCAATGTTTCGAAAGCAGTTTGGTAAGGAATATTCCAGAAAAATTAATTATCTTTCGTATGAAGTTTAAATAATGGAGATGCAATTTTTGTAAAATTTTCAATGAATTGTCTGTAGTAACCAACATGTCCTAAGAAACCCCTGACATCTTTTTGGGTCTTCGACACTGGAATCTTGGAAACAACTTCTATCTTTGTTGGATCCACTTTTGTTCCTGCAGAAGACACACAATGACCCAAAACAATTCCTTTAGTTTGTAACATAAAACATTTCTCATTACTCAATGCCAAATTAGTTTCTTGACATTTGATTAAAACATTTTTTTTTTTAATTTTTCTAATGCTTCCTCAAATGTATTTCCATAGACAATGAAATCATCCATATATACTTCTACACAATCATGGATCATGTCAGAAAAGATACCTAGTACAACACATTGAAAAGTTGCAGGTGCATTACATAAACCAAAAGGTAGTACTATGTAAGTGTACATCCCCCATGGACATGTGAATGTTGTTTTATTATGATCCTTTGGAGCTACCTGAATTTGGTTATAACCACTAACCCCATCCATAAGGGAAAAATATTTTTTACCTGCTAGTGTATCTAAAACCTGATTTATAAAAGGTATAGGAAAATGATCTTTTAAGGTTTCTTTATTCAATTCCCTATAATCTATGCAAACACGCCATTTGCCATTTTTATTAGGAACAATTACTAGTGGATATACCGATTGACTAGTAGAAATTGGATATATGAAATTAACATTAAGTAGTTTCTACAGTTCATCTTTCACAATTTCCTTCAAGAGTGGGTTCATACGTCTTTGGGACTGCCTAATAGGCATGGAATTATCCTTTATATATATATGATGAATACATGTATTAGGGTGGATTCCATGCATATTAGTGTATTCTCATGTGAATGCACCATAATGTTTCTGTAGCGTTTTGATTAATTTCTCTTTTTGAAACTCTTTAAGTTTAGGATTGATATTTAGGGTTTTTCCTTGATAAATTTCAACAACTACATTACTTGATTCTGATATTGATTTGAGAGAAGACATTGAACTTGAAATTGTTGATAAAGTATCCTTTCTTGAAAATATTTGTCGAAGATATGTTTATGATCAAAATTATGTTGCCCCCATGATATTAAGTAAAATCATAATTATTTATAAAATTGATGATTTGATTTTCCTTGATATCATTTTTTAGATTCATAACTTGGTCAATAGTTAAAATAGGTTGTACTACTTCCTCATCATCATTTGTATCTTGAAAGAATTGTGTAAATTCTAATTTAGTTAAAGCTTTAGTAGGTGGATATAAATTGAATTTCTTGACTGAATCCCCATGTGCAATTGTCATGTCCCCTGATCTACAACTGATAAAAGCATCAAGTGTAGCTAACCGAGGCCTCCCTAAAATTAATGGGTCCCCACCCAAGTTATATTTTGATTGTAAAACCGTGAAATATACAGGGTACTCCCAAGAATCCAAGGAGACTATTATATCCTCTAATACACCTTCTGGTTTTATTGTTGATCTATCAACTAATGGTAAAGCTGTGGGTGTATTATGAAGATTAGACAATTGTAATTCATCCATGGTACCTTTTTTCATTTCATTTATTTATGCTCTTAAATCTATTAATGTGTTTTCTATTGTAACTTCATTGATATATTTTTTACAATGGGGCTACCGAGATCGACATATTTTTGCATATAGATTTTACCTGACACAAGGTCTATCAATTTACCAATAACTTGGATTGTTTGTGGGTCTATATTTTTCCTTCCTGTTTTCTTTATACACAATTGTCTTACTGTCTTAACATAAATTGGAATGTCTTTGATTGCTTGGAATAATGTAATTTTGATACAAACATTCTTTTACTCATCTAATAAATCATATATTGATCAAGTGATTTTCTTTTCCATTGCCAACCTTTATGGGAAAGGTGGAGTACTAGATTATTATGCTTGATTTATTACACATGAAGAAGTTTGATTTATTGGATTAGAACTATCATTATTGTTTTTTGATTAGGAATTTCCTCCCCTATTGGTTCTTAAACAATGATAGATGCATCTTGATGAAGTGCTTTTACTAATCTAGGATGAATGCCATTTATACCAAGAGAAGTAATCATGTAAGTGGGAAAATTATATAGCTCAACTTTGTAAGCAGCGTAACTACTTTATTATTGAGTTTAGAAACGAGTTGTGTAGGTAGTTGGGTAGGTCTTGGAGGCTGATTCGATGGTAATTGAAGTTGTTGAGGTTGTGAAATTTGTGGTTGAGGTGGTTGATTGGAATATGGTTGTTGGAATTGTGGGGGATACTAGTTTTGTGTAGGAAATTGGGTGTATTGTTTTTGCATAAGACAAGGAGGAGCAGGCAAAGTCCCATAGGAAGATCCTCGCCAACCTTATTGCCAAGGCTGGTTTTGGACTTGGTGTGGTCGCCATGCTTTCTAAGTCATATGAATGGTCCAATTATGTTGGGGGTATATATGAGAATAATAAGGATTAAATTTCTGAGAGAGATCTTGANAGGAAGATCCTCGCCAACCTTATTGCCAAGGCTGGTTTTGGACTTGGTGTGGTCGCCATGCTTTCTAAGTCATATGAATGGTCCAATTATGTTGGGGGTATATATGAGAATAATAAGGATTAAATTTCTGAGAGAGATCTTGAGATATACCTAAAGTCCTTGGATGCCAAGGTATTTTTGGTGGAATAAAACACAATTTCTTTGTAGCTCCTTGCGTCCCTTGGTACACTTCTTTGAGTTCGTGTAGACATGGGTAGTTTTATCTACAGATATACCACAAAGTTCAATGTTATCTAAAGGGAATTCTTTTAAATGATATCTTTTTATACATTTTGGACAATAAAAAGTCAATATTGCATCCTCTACCTCTTTCTTTTGTGTAATTTTGAATGTGTCTAATTGACCCAAGAGTACTGAGAATATCTATTTTAAAATTGTCCAATAAATTTCTAATCATTGCTCTACTTACCCCACCAATGGTTGATTTGTTGAGTCTAGAGATAAAACCCGTAGGTCCCTTACCATATTTGGACTTCCCTTGAGAGATGTGTTTGCACAAGTCATATATT
>SNQJ01S0021701.1:82359-96926 GCA_010110895.2 Picea sitchensis | reverse complement strand
AAAAAAAATTGCTTTAGTTACTAGAGTTGTGTCGTCGTAACGAGGGGGACGTTATACATTTGTATACCACAAGGTGAAGAACCTTGTGGCCAATGACTCTGATGGCTCAACTTCTGGGAAGGTTGCTCCTTCCGGCATTTTCCAAGCGACAAATGCGATCAATATCAATAGCCAACTGAAATGAAACTCATATCCCTGATCTTGCGCTTCGCGATAGTCCTTTTCCAACTCGTTGACGAGGTAACTCGCCCAGTTCATTTGCATTCTTTCGATGCACTTCCCTTTGAGGTCTAATACAAATATAGTGACTTGCGTTGGGCAATTCTTTCTAATGAGCTTACCAGCTATAAGATGAGAATATAGGCACACTGCGCCATCTTGGATGGAGGCTACCTTGTAGCCTCACTTTCCCTTCTCTACATCTTCGTAGTCTTCCTTTATGTGTTGCGCTAGGGAGGGATCTGAAGTCTTCCCTGGGTAGAACTGGTGAGGATCTAGTCCCTGCATACTCAGTCTTGTGATGAGGTGGATCAGCGTCGGATCTACAGTGACATGTCTGTCAAGCCAAAGATACCCTTCATGGTAGCACAATAGGAGGAGTTTAACGCAGGCATTAACCTCTTGATGTCGATCGAAGTGGGGGATCTTCATTACATTCAATATCATTGACCACACGAGCTCCTTTAACCACGGATGGGAAACTATGCATTGCTTCTTCCCAGTCGTCTTCATCAAATACTGATGTGGTGCGAGCATCACGTAGTTCTTTCGGTCTCCGAGGTTGAATTCGTTGTTCTTCAGTACTGGAATATGCCCTAACTGGGGTCGAACTACGTGTATCTCCTTCGGGAGGTACGTAGTGATTAGCATGTATTTGAAATCCTAGGGGATGCTTTCGCAGTTAACTGCGCCAGCCAAAGGTAGGATGTAGTTTGGCAAGACCGATGGGATCTACTTCGAGTTAGCCAGATCATTGCGGTGCTTGCTTAGCTTTTTAGCAATGCAGCAAGAACGTCATCGAGTTAATGGGGATGCTTGCAATCCGCTAGTCAATGATGCTTGTATTCCCACAGACATGACTCTCTCAGTCATTAGGTCTACAAGTATTTCCTCCACAAACTTCTCTACTGCACTACATTCTCCTGACATGCACACTTGTAATCAAATAACTCAGGTAGGTGAACGGACAAGCAAGATACTCAAATGGATGGTGAGGTCTAGAAAGCATAGCATGATGTGCAGTCAATTCTTTGTTAGCTAGGATAACTCGCTTTGCAAAAAGTGGTCTTGCCACAGTGTCTGACGGGTTAAATAAGAAACGTCGTAACGGATTCCTCCAACGGGTCGGAATGTGTTCATCAATGTGCATTCATTCGTTATGGCGCGGTATTCAACAGTCCAACAGTGATCTTTCTGGAAATAATTGTGTTTCTAGCCGTTCTGGAGTGTCATTATAACAATCGAGGCACCTCCAACAGTCATATAGCTTCGTCATGGCAAAGTCCCATTCTGTGTTGTTCTGCTATTTCGGTGAGGTTCAAGTTATACAGATCTGTCTCCAGCGAAGTCTTTTCTGGAACTTCCCATAGTTTTTCTAACTTGGATTTCTTCTTACTAAGCTTCCTTTCCTTCTTTCCTGTGATTTGAGTCTTTGGATTCCTCTTTCCATTCTTATTCTTATATGTTCTTAGCGTAGTGAATTTGCAATGTTGATGTTCTTTCAAAGGATTCAGAGATAATACCTCTTTTCTTACTAGGGCCTGGGTGGACATACTTTCTTCTTGCATGGAGAGGTCCTTTAAAACTTCTTGAGCTCTTTCAAAGTTGACAACTACTTCTCTTTCATTTTTTTTCTTCGACTCAACTCCTCGTTCTTCTATCAATCGATCTATTCTTTGAGTGATGAAATCTCTTAGTTCTTTCTTTTTCTTTTCTATGGTTTCCTTCTCTACTTTCCTTCTGATCTGATCCTTCTCGATCCAAGTTTTTCCTAATAAAAGAGGGAAAGGGGTGTTGTTCTCAACAAACCTAATAACTTCAAAGTCCTCTTTTGTCAATGTTTCATGAGAAATCATAGGTATATTAGTAACTCTTCCACATAGGATTATCATCTTTCCTTTAAACAAGCCTATTCTTCCCAATGAAGGTATCATAGTAGGCTTTCCCAAAATTTCCCAAGTGCTTTCTGGCATAATATTCACTTGTGTTTCTTCATCCAATACACGGTCTATGTCATAGTCTTCTATCCTTGTAACTATGCGATGTTTTTCTTTTAGGATCTCTGGTAAACTGATGTCTTTATGATCATCCAATTCTTCTTTTAACTATATTAACATAGTCTGAGATTTCTCTGTATGATTCTCAGTATCTTGACCTTCTTTATAGTTTTCTTGTCTCTTGTTCATCTTTTCAACTTTAGCAATCATTCTTGGGCAATCCTCAACTTCATGACCAACAGCTTTACAACAAAGACAAATAGGACCTATAACAGGGCATTCCTTAGCAAGATGTCCTGATCTTCTGCAATTATAACATAGTGTCAATCCTCTCTTTCTTTTAAACGATCCCTAGCCTCTCTTGTACTGCGCAGTGGGATCACATTGTTGTACTTGCAAAAAATTATTTCTAGGTTCCCGCATCCACTTATTAGTCCAAAAAATCTTTCTATGCATAGGAATAACATATCTTACTCTATTTCTATCAAATTTATTTAGATCAAATCTTTCTTCTATATATGCCCTAACATTCAGATTAGAACAAAATCTATCAAACATACCTAGATTCATACTTTCAAAGTAAAAATTTCCACTTATCTTACCTTTACTAGAGCACAAATCTTTAAGATCTTACCTCCTTTCAGATCTAGTTTCTTTCTTAGCATAGATCTTCACAAGTCAATTAGAATACAGCAACAAAGCTTTCTTGTTTCTTTAGTTCCCAACAATCACAGTTTCAGGTCCCGGCAACGGAACCATTTGTTGGCACAAGGGCAAACCCAGGGTTCAATGCTTCAACAACGCACCAACAAAACCCTAACTATCGACCCTTTCAGCAACACCTGCGAAGTAGATGAAGTCTCACCCGAGGTAGAGGTAGTGGGGGTTGTAGGACTCAAGTGTCTACAAACAAACTAGGACACAGATATGTGATTACTATACTTAACAGATCACTTAGCCAACAATATGCATTAGATTATGACCCACATTTACATCGCAGATTTAACCCTCATTATAGAGCAGCGCAGTAATAACCAAGATCTAACACTTCCAATCACTTAGCACACAACAATAGCTTAGATCTAGAATTCATTCACATCATTAAGCACTAAGCTACAACATCAGATGCATTCATTATACATAACATCAACATCACTAAGCAAATAATCACATAAGCAACATCGCACAAAGCATATCAAGACACAAGATATATGTGGTTCACCCCAGTGTGGGGCTACATCCACCAACTTCTCCTTCTTCTTCTTTATTAGTCTTAGATATCCTTACATCCATCTTATCATGTGCACAAAACCACAGAGCCCAACTTTGCAATGGACAGGTGATCTGTGCATAGCGCACTAGATCCACCTTCCTCAGGATCAGGTCAAGGCACAGAGCCAAATCCTTGATATCACAAAGCCTTACACAGTATGTCTACACAAAGCACTTACACAATGCTTGCACTTAGCTCTGCAAGCCCTAACACATTCTTGCACAAAGCCAACTAGTCATGCACTAAGATGATCACAAGTAGCTAGTAACTACTTCTTACATCGCTTAGATACCTATTTATACATTACAAAAAGGCCTAATCATGGTTGAACCCATGGGCCAACATCCCATACTTGTTACATAAACCCTAATAACACTTTGATGGGTCTACAATCCCGCAAAATGGGTGAGATCATGTGATCTCTGCTTTGCCTGGGTGCTCCATCTTCGACCAGCCTATCGAAGTGCCAAAAGTGGTCAAACATGACCAATGTTTCCTCAAAACTTGGTCAAGGCCAACACAGAGTATATCATGTGTAAATAATTTGGTGTGTCTTTTCCCTAGCAGTATTTTGGCTCTGATACCATGTAAATGTGTTGAACCTATATAAAATAGATCTAGTTTGGAATTGACATACATAGTTGCGGAGAAAATAGAATAAAAGAGAAGCAGGAGAGAAAGAATGGAAGAATTCTCATTAACCAAAAGAATGAATGATAATTTACACATGATATACTCTGTATAACTCAACCAATGCACATTGGAGGAGAATCCAATATGCCATAGTGGTGGTCTAGAGTGATATGGCCATACACCAGCAGTTATGGGAGTAAATTGCCACCTAGTCTGGTCTCTCGGGAAGTTACGAGAGTGAACTGCCACCTAACTGAGTTAACTAGTCTATCGGTCTTCAATTAACTGATTGAAACATAGTGAAGTGAGGAGGAGATCAGGGAATCCTAGGTAATGTGATAGTTTGGTGATGATCCCAAGGACAATGTGCATTAGCTGGTGATGATCCCAATGTTGCATGGTTATAATCCCAATGTAGCATCTAGACTCCACTTAACTTATCAAACTGAAATGAAAATTGAAGAGAATATTCTCCCTAGAGGAATATTCTTCCTAAAATATAGGAGACTGAATAGTGACTAATAAACATAGGAAAACCCTTAGGAAAAATAAATCATAGGTGTGTGTGAAGTAACTCCAACATAGAATACTTCACAGGTTTGAGTTTCAAAGATCTAGCCTTAGACTTTTCAAAATCAGGAGGAATTTGAAGGTTTTGCAAAAATTAAACAATGTCTTTATACCAAGATGAAGAAAGATATTTTTCCAATACCTGTACGGTTACTCCTTCATCCTATAATCCTAATTTATCTGATTGACTAAAAATGTGATGCATTCCAAGAACTTTATAATTTGAGTCAAAAAGCAACTTTGCAAGACCCTATCCCTTGATAAGTTTGGTAGGTTTTATGACCAAATTGTATTCCAAAATATTGGCTATCCATTTTCCCCTCTTTCCTTCACTATCTGGTTGAACAAGAATTTATTTCACAGCACTTTTTGGAACATAAGCTATTATTTCAAAGTGCAAAACATAAACCCTAAAGGATTTCAATGCCTTAACCAAGGCATAAGCATGTTTTTCCATAATTTCATACTTTAGTTATGCATCTCTAAGAGTCTTACTAAAGAAAGAAACAGGTTTCCCATACCCTTCGTCATTTCTCTGCAATAGAAAAACAACAATGGTATCTTTAGATGCAAATGAGAAAATCAAAAACTCTTTAGAATAATCAAGACTAATGAAGACAGGAGCTTCAATTAGGGCTTGTTTTATCCTGTCAAAGGAAGACTTTTCTTATGGTCTCCATTTTATTTATGCATTTTTTTTCAGCATATTTGTTAAGAGCTTGATGATCTCAGCAAAATTGGGTATGAACCTCCTTAAAAAAATTATTCTCCCTATGAAGGATTGTATATCCTTTTGGTTTCTTTGGATGTCAATCTTTTGAATAGCCTCTACCCTTTCAGGATCTATCTTGATCCCTCCTATAGACACAATATGACCTAGGAGCTTGCCTTCAGGAATGGAAAAGTGAGATTTCTTTGGGTTTAAAGATATGGCATACCTCCTGCACTTTTTAAATGTTTGTTTGAGGTGATGCAAGTGTTCTTCATCATATTTTGAGAAAACAGTAATATCATCAAGATAAATGACCATGAATTTGTCTTTTTCTCCTATGAATGTGATGTCCATGGCCCTCTGAAAAGTATCCCATGTGTTCATCAAACCAAGGAATAGTTAAGGCATTCTTCTTCTTTTCTTCTTCAAAAATTGATATATGATTATATCTGAGGTATCCATATAGCATGGAAATTCTTTGAGCACCCACTACTTTCTGCATAATATGATCCATCTTTGGAAATGGATAGTTTTCCTTCAGAGAACACTTGTTCAGATTTCTTAAATCTACGCACAGCCTTATTTCACCATTCTTTTTCCTGAGAGGCACAATATTGGCCACCCACTCTGAGTATCTGAGAGGTATTATGATCTTTGCGTCAAGCAGTTTCTTCACTTATTTTTCAATAATGGGCAGTAGCATAGGGTTGAATTGTCTCATTTTATGTTTAAAAGGTTTGGAACCTACTTTGAGAGGAATCTTATGCTAAATAATTTATGTTTCAAAGATCTTAAGGTCTTTATATGACCAAGCAAAAACATCAACAAACTCTTTCATGAGATTTACATACCTATTCCTTTGCTCTTCGAACAATTATTTGGAGAGTTTTATACTCTTTGGATTGGTATCGGACCCAATATTACAGTCAACAATGTCTCTTTCTTGGCTTTGAATGGAACATTTCTTAGAGACATCATTGATGTAAAAAATCCTTTCAAGGGGTACTAGAACCTATGGGATGTGGTTTGTCTTTAATTTACAGTCTTTTGACCTACAATTTTATCCTGAAGAGGGATATCAATTTGAATTTCTGCATCATCATCTTAATTTTCCCGATCAATAGAGATTGCAAAAAAATCACCAACAGTCTCTAAAAACCTCTTCAATTCCTTATCATCATTTAAAACCTGCCAATATTTGATGTTATCTGGAATGGAATTCTTATTCCTTACTTCAATTTCATATCTCATATCTGAGAACATAGGAGTTTTTCACTTCCTCGATCTTTGGTTCTTTGTCTAATACATAATCTTGATTTGATGAATAATCAATTCTGAATCTCCAAAAACAACAATTTTATCAATCCCCATATCCTTTGCATCTCTTAATCCCAGTAGTAAGGCCTCATATTCTGCAATATTGTTGGTGGTATCAAATTCTAATTTATATGATAGAGGTATGACTTCCTTGGCATGGGAAATGAATGCAACCCCAGCACCAGATCCTTCCTTTGAACAAGAACCCTCAAACAACATCTTCCAAACTACATGTTCCACCTCCTTTGCTTGGTTATCCATGGATCAGATTGCTAATGGTTCAATAGCATCATCACTGATATGAAATATGGATGATCTGATTTCATCTTCAACTGCATAAATGGGGTGTTTTCCTAGATTTTCATGATCACTTACAACATAGGCTAACATGACTTCCATGTACAACCTTTGGTGTTCTCCTCCAAATATAGGTATAGTAGCATATGTGAGGTCCATCTGCAAGGATCCTCCTACCTTCCTAGCCCAATATCTGGATAGCATCATGCCAAATTTAGGTGGTATATTAGCAACTACCACATCCATAATAACACTCTTCATAGGTAATTGGGACAAGGTAACAACCAAATCTTTAATAACCCCTAAACATTTAACTTTTTTAGAGTCAAAGGAATAGATATCTTGGTAGGGTTTTGTAATATTGAGACCTAATTCATCCATGACTACCTTATGCATAACATTCTGTGAGGCTCCATAATCCATAAGGAAGTTATGCAAAATTTTCTCATGAATGTTTAGGGATATGTAAAATGGAGGTGAAGGATCAGATCTATATTCAATATGAGATCATACAGTGGTGACAGTATTTTCATCTTCCAAATTTATAGTATCTAAATACATAACAAAAGCAGGAGGTTGCAAGACTTTCAAGATAGATTTTTTAAAAGACTCATTTTTCATCAATTCCACCAAAGGTACAAGAACTTTTATCTTATTAATTTCATGTTCCAATTTAAAAGGAACAAGTTGTTTTCTTGTTTCCTTTACCTCTAGGGAAGAAACCTTGATGAGCTGATGAGGTTGATCATATTTTTCCCCGGTATCTTTAGTCGAACCTTGCTTGGCAGAGAATTTAGCCTTTTTATTCTGAACTGGTATTTTCTCCTTTGTTTCACCTAATCTAGGCCTTAGGTCATACTTCTTCGGAGGCTCATTCTGAAAAATTCATTCTTCTTCACCATTGTCAAACTAACTTGATATCGGAGTGTCTTCATACTCCTGTTGAGTTAGATGAGTAGAAGAAATTTCAACATCATTTAAAAGGATTGTTGAATTTTGTTCAACATCATCACTTTCCTCTGTCTCTTCAACTGCATTATTCTAGAATGGTGGTAATATCCTTTGATCATATTGATTCTTTCTCTCCTTCTGCATAACCTAAGGAGCATTATGTGGTCTTCTGAACTAATTGGGGTTTCTATTTACCCCTTCTTGAACAGGTCTGCTTGGCTGCTTAGTCTCTAGTTTTAGTCTAGCAAGCTCTCATGTCAAAGTTTTTAACAATTTATCCATCTCATCAATATTTGGGTCAGATGTTGTTGCGTGAGAGGAATATGGAACATATTCTTTATGCTTCTTTTTATCATTATCAGATCTTGTCTTTAACCTTTCTAGTGCCAAAATATTTGATTCCACTTCAATAGCTTCCTCCTGCATCAAAATCAATGTAATAGATCTTCTCTCTCTTAACAAAAGAGAAAATCTTGCATCAAAGGCATTAGCAAAGGTATTTTTTTCAAAATTCTATGTAGGTTTGATCTCATCAGAGATTTTATTGTACATTTTATTAAATATTTTGGTAAAATCTAAAACGGATTCACCATTCTTTCTTTTCAAAGCCCCAAATCCAGTAATACAAGTAGTTTTTTTTGTCTCTCCGTTGTTTCAGAAAGACTTCATCTAAAGCATCAATATCTGCAATAGAATTGGTCGGGAGACCTCTTAACCATTTCCTTACCTCCCCATCCAAACTCTGTACAAATAACCTCATCCAAACATTTGTGTGTTCAACATTGAAATTGTATGCAAAGATATAAAAAGATGCCAAATGTTCTTAAGTTGTTACCTCTCCTTCTCCATTAAAACTAGGAAAATATTCCATACAGTCTCCAGCTAGGAAAGCATATAACACTTGGGGAAATACCAGAGGTGCATACCTAGTATCCACAATAGTGTCCATTCTATTGACAACCATGGTGTGAACAACTGGGAGTAGGATATTTAGGAGGAGCGGATGGATGTGAAATACGAGTTCAAGGTGGAGTAAGAACCTTAGGGGGTGATGAAGGTTGAGAATGGATCTTTTGAGACTCTAAGAGTCCTTCAATAGCCAAAATATTATTGAAAACTTGAATTTTAGGCTTAACTCTCTGAGAAATGAAAATCTGAGATAAGGATGAAGATAATATCTGGTCATTTTCTTCTTTAGTATGTGCAGTAAATGCCCTTAGGGTTTCATATGTGAAGATTGTATCTTTTTATTTTTTTATCAGTTCATAAAATACTCTCCATTGTTCCACTGTCAAATAATTAACATAAATTGTTGCGGGAAAAACTAATTTTGAAGGGTGGATAACAAGTTTTTCTTCAATCATAGACACTATTTTTTCTTGAGGAACAGCAATGGGTATTTGGGAATCAGAAATTATTTTTTCAAAAAAAGCAGATTTACCCTTTGAAGATGAAGATTGACCTGGAGTTTCTCTGGATTTTCTGAATAATTTTTCAGGATCTGATATTGTTGGAGTTGGCTTAGGATCCAGGTTGGCTCTGGTCAATTTCTTTTTTGAAGATGAAGCTGATATTGAGGCTTTGGTGGGCTCATAATTTGATCCCTTCAATTCCCTTTTAGGGTCGAGGTCTTCTGCAATGGATTCTCCATGTGAAAAATATGCATTCTACTTATGTATCCAACTCTTGTTCACCATCACGAGCTAGTCTTTCTCATTGTCATTTGTCCCAGGGATAGATATCTTCATTACTTTGTTCCTCGACAATGGCACCAAAAGATGTTAGTCCCTAAAGTTGTCCTTGAATGTTAAGGGCAAGATAGGGAACCTCGGTTATTGCAATGGTTATGATTATAAGTATTTTTTAGGTTTTGGATTGGTTTATGGGTCAGGTAATGGATGAAAAGGACAATATCAATCTTTGATCACAAAATTAAATTCCTATCACACTTGCTTAGTCAATGGTAGTCAATTTGATGAATCAGATAAAGGAGTTTATCATTAAAGGAAAGATATATGCAAGTTCCCAATTTGCTCACTCACATAGAAAAAATTCTTGATCCTAAATATCATTGAGAAACAAGAATAATATACTTGAAAAAAAGGTCCTATAGACAGCAAGCAATCAATAAACTCTTCATTGGCTTACAAACATAACAAGATATATCAAATGCTTGGAAAAATATAACATGCATTCAATTAAGAAAATAAAGAATTAAAAACAAGAAGAGATAGTCTAACCATCAAATAGCCTTTTCCATTAAGTGCAAAATCAAATAAGTCTCGGACTTTACAATCAAAAGCAGAGTATTCCAATACCACCAACAACCCTAAATTATGTCAACAGATCTCCTTTTTATAAACCAAAAATGGTTTTAATAGATCCTATTATCTAGATGTAGTTCTGATTTGATCCCAATTCTTGTCTAACATCTAGGAAATACATTATATTATATTCATTACATTCGAATCTAAAGAATCTAGTCATTAGGTAGATGACTTGACATTTTGACTAGTCTTGATCTCAAGAGATATTAAGAACCCATAATGTAGGTATGTTGCAATTGTTTGTTGAGTTGGTTCTTCAAACCTGCATAAAGAAGTGATTAAAAATGTAAAAATGCTGCAAACAGGACCTTGATTTGCTCGAAATGCTTCAATAACCTATTGAAAGAAGACTATGAAAGTATATCAACAAAAATCCTTTTGTATTGCATAAGTTGTGTCCTTGTATTTTCGCTTCAACTACAAAATAATCGACCTATGTTGTGTATTGTCTTTGAAAACTGAATTAGAATTTTCAATTCATTTAAATGCAAGAGCTCCTCTTATTGACAAAAAATCAAAATTGTAAGCTAACCTATATTTTGAACCTTCACTGTGGAGCAAAATAGGGACCTCTGGTCTGCTCTTGTTTCAACTTAGTCTTGAGAACTACAGTATTCCAATATAGCTTGATATTTATTTTTCTCAACCTCTTAGACAATTTATGTTGATTTTTGTTATTTGTCTTCATCTTTTGCACCTTTTCATGTAGCTTGGTATTCTAGAGTTCAAGTGCTAGCTTTTCTTGTTTCAACTTTTTGATACATATTTGTAATTTTTTTATTTTCTTGTTTTAATTCATCCCCTATCTCTATTGAATATTCCTCATGGCCTTCCTCTGGTGCAGGTTGATTGAGTTCAATTGATAACTTGGGATTTATTGTTCTCATTTCATATCTATTACCTTTTGAAGATGATCCTATAGTAATCTCCTCTTCTACATATTTTTTTGGAATTTGGATTTCATGTATGTATGGACCTGGTAGCTCATCTATATCTAAGATATAGGTTGGATCTTGCTTTATCCCCTCTTCAAAAATCATTGTTTTTGGCACTTGTAACTATTTATTTGTCCTCCTTATCTTCTTTGGGGTTTTCTCCACTGCATCATCATCTAGTAAAATTAAATTGTATTTTTTCAGGGAGGGTTTTGAAGGATCATATCCTGTCACTGAGAGGGGGGGGGTGAATCAGTGACACAATTATTATATCAATTTTTATTTTTTTAATGAAAACAGAATTTTAACACAATATTTTATTATGGAACCCAAATGGGAAAACCACAAACTCTTTTCTATTAACTGCAAACTTTTATTTTACATGTTACATAGAAGGAAGATATTCTTCCTTTTCGATCAACACCAACTGATCAGGATGCACCCACACCCTTGTTCACTAGAACCAATTGGTAGGAGGTTCTGACCCCCTATTTAGTAGCTACAACTGACAAGGAAGCACCAACTCCCTCTGCAGGCACCAACCTACCCTTGCACCACCCATCCACCCTTATTTTTTGAATCTGGGGAAACTTTTGTATCAAGTCTTTATTGCATCTTTCTCTGCTTCTCTGATTAATATATCTTCTTATTCGAACTGCAGAGTCACAATATTCTCAACACTCTTCCTTGTCTATATAATCCTCAAAATAGTTTGAGACTGATACATTGTGTCCCTTTGTTTGGACCATCGCACCTCTTCATTTAACTTAACCATAATCATTGTTTTATCATTTTTACCATGAAGGATTTTCATAAATTGATCATAGTTATGGATCAATTTCATCCTTTTAACTCGATCCCGAATTTTTTCAATTTATTTACAGAAACTGAGTTCTGTAGAAGCGCTTCCTTCAAACCATTCCATGTGACTGAGTGATACAAAACCATGAGATTTATCAAATTTAGCGACGTATTATATTCTGCCTTTTAAATCTCTTATTCTATATGACCAATGACAATGACCAGACGCTAGGCCAAACGAGTGCTTGAGCGCTTATCAATTCAATGGTCACGATTTAATCCTTACACTCATCCTTTCACTGCTTAATCCAATGGTTAGGACTTAATCGAGCATTGAGATGGATGGCCACCATTTACTTCACGACTTCATGCTTCACGTGAGTGTGACGTGTAGGCAGGGTAGTGGAGTGTGGCGGAGAAGCATGGAGGTGGTATGGATGATTGGTTTGGCGGTTTACTCTAAGGGGGGGGGCAGGCGGTAAGTGGTAAGGAGTGAGGGGGGTCCAAGTTAACAGGAAGGTGACACGTTATGAGGGCCCTTCTTGGGAAAAATCACCAACTCGGACCCCCCCCATCGTTAAAGGCAGAAAGGTCGGGGGGGTCCAATATTCCCTGTCAACCGTAGATCTGAGCGCCCAATTATTGGGCACTGATATTAGCACGCCCTTTAACACAAAGAACCAAAACTATCATGTCACCACCGAACTTAGGATAAAATCATTTTATGGGTTTTTTCAATTTACCCTTTCTTAATTTTGTCACCAACCATAGATCTATTTGGCGAGTGACCATTGACGGTCGATGTGGATTGTGGAACCACACCTTGTGAGTGATTTAATTCATCACCCAAGCTATGCGTGTGTATCAATGGTCTTGATTTGATCTGATCGTTGACTAGTCCTCCAATTATTCTTCTGAGATTCATTGCGCCATATCTTCTGAGCTTTGATCTTCATTCACTCACCCTCCTGAGCTTTTATCTCTGCATATCGTCATACTATAACTCTCCTGAGCTTTAATATCTGCATATCGTCCAACTGTAACTTTGATTTTCATTTTCTAACTCTCCTGAGCTTTAATCTCTACATATCGTCCAATTGTTTGACATCAACCATTATATGCTAACAGAATACTGTTGATATCAATGACAATTCGTCATACCAACTTATCATCACATCAATGATATCGATTCTTGACATCAATGAAAATATATTAATGACACTATATCCAACAATATCCCCCTTTTTCATTGATGGCAACATTCAAATTTCATATTGAATCTCCCCTTGAGATGTTGCAGCTCTCCTCTGAAGTTATTCTCCCCCTTTGACATCAATGTAAAATGGTTGTTTCCCTTATGGTAAATCTTTGTTTGTCTATATACTTCTGACTAGAATTTAAAAACTAATAACTCCTCCTACAATCATACTTTTCCTGTCATATTGAATGAGTCCTTCTGACTTTGATTGTTGTCTCCCCCTTATTTGGTGCCAATTGATGCATTTGTTTTCTTTATATATATTTTTTATTTTTGAGAGATTCAAGTTGGAAGAAGGATTACTCCCAACTTTTGCTTGAGATATTCAAATACATCTCTGCTTAAGGGTTTTGTGAAAATATCTTCCATATGTTCTTGTGTTGGAACATATTCCAATTTAATGTTCTTATTTTCAGCCTGATCTCTTAGATAGTGGTATTTTATGGGAATGTGTTTTGATTTGGAGTGCTCAACAGGGTTCTCGGAGAGACTTATCACGCATGTATTATCACACTGGATAGTAGTAGGTTCTTCAAATATTATTTTGATGTCTTGTAAGGTTTGTTTCATCCACTCCACTTGTGTTCAACATTTTGTTGTTGCAATATACTCAGCTTCAGTGCTAGACAATGAAATTGAGGATTTTTTCTTTCTTATCCAAGATACCAATGATTCTCCCAAAAAGAATGCTCCTCCACTTGTACTTTTCTTGACATCTACACTACCTTCCCAATCTGCATCTGAATAGGACTTTAAAGTGAATGAATCCTTGCTAGGGTACCACAAACCAATATCTATGGTTCCTTTCAAATACCTAAAGATTCTTTTTACAGCTTGAACATGGTTCTCCTTTGGTGCTACTTGGAATCTAGCCACCATCGCAACTGCTTGCTTGACATCAGGTCTGGAAGTTGTTACATAGAGTAAACTCCCAATCATTGATCTGTAGTGTTTTGGATCTACAGCATTGGACTCATCTTCCTTTCTTAGTTTGCATCCAACTGTCATAGGTGTACTAACAGGTTTGCAATCCTCTAACTGGAATTTCTTAAGCATATATTTAACATACTTAGACTAATGTATAAAGACCCCTCTTATGGACTATATTATTTGTAGTCCTAGAAAGAAATGCAATTCACCAAGCAAAGACATTTCAAATTCTTGTTGCATCCTCCTAGCAAATTCCTTACTCATTTTTTCATCATCACTGCCAAATATAATATCATCAACATATACTTCCACAATAATCATGTTATTACCAACAATTTTACAATAAA
>SNQJ01S0021701.1:22772-41115 GCA_010110895.2 Picea sitchensis | reverse complement strand
GTTAGGTAAAAGTGTGTTTCTTAGTGTGTTTCTTTAGTATGCATTAGTATGCATTTGTAGTTAGGAAATCCGATGGTCATGATCTGTTCCCGACATAGAGTGATCTGACGGTTCATATTCTCCTCGATCTTAACGGCCAATGATCTGTGGCTTAATACTCGATTGGTCCATGATCTCTCTATTTAAAGAGCATGGAGGGTCATTTGTCGATGATCGATTGTGAGAAACTCTCTTGTAAAATCTCTCTGTAATCTTTTTCTTTTTCATTAATAAACTGCTCAAGTGGCCTCGTTGGCTGGGGGCGTGGATGTTTCCCTGTAGGGGTTTTACCACATCAAAACATCGGTGTGTTGATCTTTGATCTAGTTATGTGAGTGGTTACTGAAGGTGTTTGTCCTCTGTTGGAATACTTGTGTTGTCAAACATGGTATCAGAGCCTGTTTGAAGACCCGCTCTCGTTGTAGATCAAGATCGCGAAGCCGAGTTGTCTCATCTCCATTTTTTGTCATTTTCGTACATTTTTGGGCTGAGAGGATTGTTCCATTGCGTCTAGAGCACTCGTTTCAGTCAGGAACACTTTTTGTTTCACTCTAAAAGGTTCTCGTTTGCCCAAGATATGGCCATTACAATCAGATCCGAAGGTATAAAACATGAATACACATTTTTTAAATTTTTGCGAAGTATTATTTTGGTTTTATTTCGGTTTTATATTATTTTTTTCCGGGTTGCTACTCTTTTAGATCTGCATATGCTCTTTGCCCTGCACCCTGTGCGATCTCGACAAATCAGAAACAGATAGGAAAAGGTGCATCTTTCGGGTAAGCTAATTGAGATCTAACCCATGTTGTCATCGAGAAGGGAAATTTTTTAGCACGCTCTCCAAGGTTGTTTTCCACAACAACAACACCCTCAATCCTCTTGCGAAACAATACAATATGTTTTGCTAGGGGGGATAGGCTCTAATGCCTCCTTCCTTCTCCTATTGTGTCACTATTGTAAATCCTTCAATCCTATCCCAAGTTGTTCTTAAAGGGGAATGTTAGGATATTTAGACACTTAGGAGTTAGTTAAGATCTACTTGGTCTAATGTGTCATTAGGTAAAAGTGTGTTTCTTAGTGTGTTTCTTTAGTATGCATTTGTAGTTAGGAAATCCAATGGTCACGATATGTTCCCGACATAGAGTGATTCGACGATTCATATTCTCCTCGATCTTAACGACCATTGATCCATGGCTTAACACCCGATTGGTCCATAATCTCTATTTAAAGAGCATGGAGGGGCATTTGCCGATGATCGATTGTGAGAAACTCTCTTGTAAAATCTCTTTGTAATCTTTTTCTTTTGCATTAATAAACTACTCCAAGTGGTCACGTTGACTGGGGCCGTGGATGTTTCCTCGTAGGGGTTTTACCACATCAAAACATCGGTGTGTTGATCTTTGATCTGGTTATGTGAGTGGTTACTGAAGGTGTTCGTCCTCTGTTGGAATATATGTGTTGTCGAACACATTGATTTTAGAAATCTTAATCTTGCCTCACTTAACGATAATTACCCTCTTCCCAATATGGAACACTTGCTACAATCAGTAACCGGATCAGGTATGATATCTATGTTAGACAGATTTTCAAGGTACAACCAGGTATTGGTATCCGAAGATGATGGGTATAAGACTTCCTTTACTACTCCTTGGAGAACCTATGCATATGTTAGGATGCCTTTTGGTTTAATGAACACTAGAGCCACTTTCCAGTGTGCTATGGACTTCACTTTTCCTGATTATTTGTTTAAGTTCATAGTTGTATATCAAGATGACATTACTCTGTTTTCCAAGAATACAAATGACCATGTTATACACTTATGCAAAATATTTAACAAGTGCAGGTCTTTGGGAATATCTCTAAATCCAAAGAATTCAGTGTTGGGAGTTTTTGAGGGCAAACTTTTGGGGCATAATGTCTCGAAAGACGATGTACGGATTGACCCAAAGAAGCTGAAGGGCATTCAAGAAATTTCATTGCCTAGGAACAAACAGGCTATCCAATCTTTCTTTCACCATATTAATTTTGTTAGGCATTTTATCAAATTTTGCAGAGATTGTAAGGCCTATTTCTAACATGCTGAAGAAAGATCATGATTTGAAGTGGAGTGATGAGGTAAAAGGAGCATTCACAGATATTAAGCAAGCCTTATGCCAAACTCCAGTTCTAATATGCCCAGATTATGGTAAGGAATTTCAATTATTTTCATTTGCTTCTGATGTTACCATGGCTATGGTGTTGTTACAGAAGAATGATGAGGGGAAAGAACAACCAATTGATTTCATGACCAAGACATTTCAAGGTCCAGAGTTGGTATATAAGTTAATGGAAAAGCAGACTTATGCCTTGGTTAAAGCAGTGAAGCATTTCCGAGATTATCTCTGGAATGCTAAGCTAGTAGCCTATGTTCCTCAACCCTTGGGGAAAGATATATTAACACAGAAGGAGTGCAGTGGGACTCGAGGCAGGTGGATCACTAAGATTCATTAATATGACATGGAAATTAGACCAAGTAAGTTGATCCGTGGTCAGGGGTTGGCAAGGTTAATGGCTGAGACCAGTTTGGATACAGTGGAGAATCTACAGTCTAAAGATCAGGTAAATGTTTTATTTTCTTCATTAGAATAACTTGATTGGTATTTTGATATTATTTACTATTTGAAGAATTTATCATGCCCTGCTAACCTGAATAAGACGCAGAGGCAATCTTTACAAATGTGCGCAGCCAAGTATTGTTTGATGCAGGGTGGATTGGGATGGAGGAATCCTATTGATCATCCTTCGATGTGTTGATTCAGTTGAGTCCAAGAATCTGTTGCAGGAATTACATGCAGGTGTTTGTGGTGGACACTTTTCAGCCAGGACCATTGCACATAAGATCATGCGAGCAGGTTATTATTGGCCCACTTTATTTTCCAATACGCATACTTTTGTGTGGTCATGTGATTCTTTTCAGAGATTTGAGGGCAAGCAGAAGTTTTCAACCATACCTCTTGATCCAGTCATAGTACAAGCCCCTTTCCAGCAATGGGCACTTGATTTCATTGGCCAATTCCATCAGAACTCTAGTAATGGCTTTAGTTGGATTCTCACTACTACAAATTATTTTACCAGATGGGTAGAGGCTGTACCATTGAAGACTTCTTCCAATGCAAGTATTGTCAAGTTTTTGGATGAGAACATTGTTACCAGATTTGGAGTTCCAAACAAGATTACTACAGATAATGCCAGTAATTTTCGATCTGCTGAGTTGATGACTTTCTGTTCCCAGTACAGCATTACATTAGCCCATTCGACCAACTATTATCCACGGGAATGGATTGGTAGAGACTAGCAAGAAGAACCTTATCCAAATTATTAAGAAGGTAGTGGGCGACAACAAAAGATCATGGGATGGTTGCCTCAATTTTGCACTGGGAAAATTGTATTACAAAGAAACATGCAACTAGTAAGAGTCCATTTGAACTAGTTTATGGATTGGATGTAGTCTTACCAATCAATTTAAGGTTGCCGGTCTATAAACTCTTGGAGGAGTTCACTACCAATCAACAAGCATTGCAGGCTCACANAGAAGTTTTCAACCATACCTCTTGATCCAGTCATAGTACAAGCCCCTTTCCAGCAATGGGCACTTGATTTCATTGGCCAATTCCATCAGAACTCTAGTAATGGCTTTAGTTGGATTCTCACTACTACAAATTATTTTACCAGATGGGTAGAGGCTGTACCATTGAAGACTTCTTCCAATGCAAGTATTGTCAAGTTTTTGGATGAGAACATTGTTACCAGATTTGGAGTTCCAAACAAGATTACTACAGATAATGCCAGTAATTTTCGATCTGCTGAGTTGATGACTTTCTGTTCCCAGTACAGCATTACATTAGCCCATTCGACCAACTATTATCCACGGGAATGGATTGGTAGAGACTAGCAAGAAGAACCTTATCCAAATTATTAAGAAGGTAGTGGGCGACAACAAAAGATCATGGGATGGTTGCCTCAATTTTGCACTGGGAAAATTGTATTACAAAGAAACATGCAACTAGTAAGAGTCCATTTGAACTAGTTTATGGATTGGATGTAGTCTTACCAATCAATTTAAGGTTGCCGGTCTATAAACTCTTGGAGGAGTTCACTACCAATCAACAAGCATTGCAGGCTCACAATGATTGGTTGGTATAGCTTGATGAGGATAGGCATATAACTTACACACGCTTTACAGATTATCAGGGAGAAGTGAAGAAAGTATTTGATCGGAAAGCTAAAGGTAAACCTTTCCAGTTGGAAGATTTAGTTTTGTTATGGGACAAGAGAAACAAGAAACCAGGAGATCATGGCAAGTTTGACAGTCTTTGGTTGGGATCATATCTTATTGATGCCACTTTCGGGCCTAACATATTCTATCTCATGAGCCTGGATGGAGAGAGAGAAGAGTTGTCGGTTAATGGACAACCCTTGAAGTTGTATTTTTCGTGAAAGAAGTTCCAAAAAAAGTTTTAAAAAGAGAAGTGAAATTTTGGGTTTTTTGGGGTAGAAGTCATCCTTCAAATCTGTTGTTAAGTGGCAGATTTTTCCTTATTTCCGCATTGTCCTTTTCATATTTTAGTACTGCTCTTTTTTGTGTTTTAGGACAGCAAGTAGGGTCTTTTATTTTGCACGTTTCCCTTTCCTTCAGCTGCTGTTAGGGCCTAGTTTACAGTTTCGTTGATGTTTTCCTTGTTTTATGTCAACATATAGGTTAGTTTCTTGCATAATAAATGCCTCATATGGGGCAGGTCTGTTATTTCCTTTCTAGTCATTTAGTTTTAGTTTGTTGTTCATTAGTCAAACTTTTGAGTATGATGTCACCAGTTCACTCAATACTCCCTTGTGCTTATGTCTAGTTCAACCTTGGAATAGGGCGCCATATTTCCCATTCTGTGATAAGTTGATAACTATATCTGATAAATGGGTAGTGTTGAAGAGACAATAGGAGTTTTGAGTCATATTATTATATGGTCTCTTCAATTTTTGCATTGAGTCATCATTTCTAGTCAGTCAGCTCCTCATCCAAACTTAGGGATATGGCACCACTTCTTCTACTTCTTGTTTTTCGCTTCGTGCTGAGAGAAGGGTTTTTTCATCATTACTTTTCTCTTAGCAGGTCATTCCTTATCAACTTCGACACATCATCTAAGCAATGGTCCAGAAGCTAGAGCACCTTGATGGTCGTTAACCTCATTGACAGTCATCTCACATTCAACAAGACTGATCATCATTGAGTCTTGATTGGAAAAGCTTAGTTATTGTTCGACTTCAGAACATCATTCACATTGACAGGCAGTGCTTGTACCTTGGGGCCCATTAGCCTCATTGGTGGGTTCCTTCGTGCCTGGMAAGTATTTTCCTTRTTGATATTTGACCAGGTGGTTTTCTCCCATTTGTCGACTTCAGATCACTTTCYAGTGGGAGGAGCGTACAYGATAGATGGGTCGCAAGTAGCAGTTGCAAATGAGCACATATGGGTAAGTCCTCATTTCAACAGATCAACCRAGGCASCATGTATATTTGACTCCATTGCCCAGTAGACAAGAACATTGGTCTACATGTTGGATTTTCCARAGATCATTTATTCACAGGTACAGAGTGCACAGATTCTGATATTCTCGACATCCCATAGGGGGATCTCGTCCCCTTGAGTTGCCATTGTTAACCCCCATATTTGCTCATGCAACTAGAGGGTTAAGATCCAGCTAGCTTTCACCAAGCTAGTGGTGAGAGACAGAGATCAAAGACAGGTTTTCACAAGTTTTCCAGGGATTTGAGTTCGTTTCAGAGGCAGAGGCATTTCAAAGGCTTATTCATCAGTTTTGAGGAAAACTATTATTTTTAGCAGTGTTTGTATTCTTTAGAAACCAAAGTTTGGATGTCTGCATGTCGAAGTTGATCACATATTTGGCATCCTTGCTAGCTCATGATGTTGATGAGCCTTTTCCAGGCGACATGCAAGACACTGCTATTTTTAGCAGTTAGGATTTCAGGGCTCATATGATGATTCTAATCACATATTTGGATTCCTTGTAGAAAATCAAATCCGATACGTTTAATTCCTTTCACATGCGAGAAGTTGTTTTTAGCAGTGCCTATTTTAGGCATTCTATATTTGACAAGGTTCTCCTAGCACTTCTCGACATTTTTCATATTTTCCTATTTTTTAGTGGGACTGCTATTTTTAGCATGTCTGGTCACCATGCAGGATGACGAGTGGCAGAAAATGAAGGCACCATGTGGGTGACATGTGGCAATGATTCTTGAGCTAACACTAGGCACCATGTCATGAGAGAAACCCTAAGCACCTTGTTGGGTAAATTTAGCAGTTACCTAATATTTAGCTCCATGTCTCAGTTCTATTTTCAGATAAGTGACTCATCAGCTATTCTTGGCAAAGTGAGGTGCCCTTCTTCTAGATCCTTCTTTGGCTAAAATTAAAGAAAAGTTTAAATTTAGACAAGGCGACCTTGCATGAGGAGGCTATATTTTTGGACAACCAGTTTTAAGAAAGACTTTAGTTTATCTTCAATCCAGTCAACACGACATGAACCTTGCATGAGCTTGGGATAAAATTAGACAAGGCGACTTCACTTTATCTTTTACTTCTTCAGTTCAAACTGAATTAGGATGGCACATGAAGGAGGTTGAAGAAGGCACATGGCTAGGATCTTTTTGGAGGAACCTTGCATAAGCTAAGTTCCTTCCTTGGTGAGCTCAAGAAATCTATAAAGACAGGGCGACTTGTCATTGTTTGCTAGAGTTTTTCAGAGCAGACAGCAGCTTTTCTTCTCTATATTCTCTTATTTCTTCCTTGTTGTCTACACTTTCTATTGAGCAGAGAGATATTGTGATCAATCTTGTATTCCATCTTCATGATGCAACCAATCTCTTGACCATTACAAAGATAAAGTTTTGACTATGCTTTTCTCACAGCTCTTTAACTTGTTGATGCAATATTTATGTCTTGTGCAGTCATGTGGACAGTTTTCATGCCTCTATATTGATTATATCAATCACCTAGAGGGCATATTCTTTCTATTTTCCTCTCATGTTTAGCTGTTGCAAGTTGAAATTCCCTCACATTATTTAAAGTATCAAAATTCTCTAGTCTTTGGTTGCTTACACACAAATCAAAGACCATTATCTATGTGCTGATTTCTTATACTAACACACAGATTTTTAGTGATTTACAGTACATAAACAATAGGGACGCCCCCCTAAGATTGGAAAAGCACCAATCCAAACATAGAAGCAATTAGCTAGTGACCTTTGGGTTGATTGCTTATCAATTATTACTTAAATATCCGTATCCGTGCTACAGGTCTTGGAATCATTGTTGTCACATAGTGCAGATTTGAATGATAACAAATTGGCGCCGTTGTCGGGGACTTCATCAATCCTCAGATATTTCAACGACATTGGTGAGTTTTTATCTATTGTTTTATTTATTTCCCACCTGATGACTTCATTGGTGTAGGATTTACAATGCATAAACACTACGATGCCCCCCTAAGATTAGAAAAGCACCAATCCAAACAGAGAAGCAATTAGCTAGTGACCTTTGGGTTGATTGCTTATCAATTATTACTTAAATATCTGTATCCACGCTGCAGATCTTGGAATCATTGTTGTCCCATAGTGCAGATTTGAATGATAACAAATTGGCGTTGTTGCCAGGGGCTTCATCAATCCTCAGATATTTCAACGACATTGGTGAGTTTTTATCTATTATTTTATTTATTTCTCACCTGGTGACTTCATTGGTGTAGGATTGGATCATTGGTGTAGGATTGGATCAGATTGGCTGACAAGCGGAAATGCACAAAATTCAATCACACACAAAACATAGTTTTGGGCCTAAGCGAACCCGAACATCTTTTCCGGAACAAGAATATACTTCCACCAAGAACTCTGCCTAAGTTGGTAAGCATATTGAGTTCTTTGGTAAGTTCTTCCCCTGCTACTTCAACTCTATTGGCAAGTGCAATTGAGGAGACAATTGGCTTGTTTCTTCGAGTGGATTTCAATTTTCAAGGGTTTACAAGTCATGACCAAGTTGAAAGTTCTAACCCCCTACTTCCTCTGATTGGACCTCTCTTATTCATTTGATTTCTTTGGATTTCAATGAAATGATCTCTCTAATTTCATTAAGGAAAACATCTTCCTTACATTTCGTTGGTTGTTGAAAGTCAACAAATAGGATTGTTAAATATATCAGAGACATTTATGACAAACCTTGGAAGGAAATTAAAAGGAACATTAACCTTTCCAAGTATGATAGAATGATCATTAATAGATTGAAGAGATAATTCCAAATATTAGTTGGTGGAAATATTGGGTTTGGAATTGCTCCATGCCATTGACTAAATCCTTTCCTTCCAATGCTTATAACGTGTTGGAAAGATTGGGTTTGGAACAACGTTACAAGGATTGTGAGTCAAACTCACCTAATCACGAGTTTGACTCAGATCTACTCCCAGAAAAGTGAAACTCGCGATTTGAACTCCTACTCGTCCAGGAAACTCATAAATACCCTTTAAACAACGATTTTTCTCATTTTCCCACTCTATTTGAGCAAATTTCCTCTTTGCCAAAGTGACTACAAGTGACACACAGACCTAAAGGAGGACAAATTAACCCATCTAAGGCACCCACCAACACTTGTTGGCCATCCATTGACATAGCTGGTGTAACAACCCCATTTTTAATCTCTGAATCAACAAAAGTATATTGAAACTATGATGTATGGCCAAGGGCCAAGCGATGTAATATGTAAATGATGCATATTGAATATAATAAATAAAATGTATCGCCAGCTACAGATGGACACGGACAAAGACTTGGGGGCTTAGTATCCATAAGAGAGGGAAGGGATCCAAAGGGGGGAGAGCTTACCCATGTCTTTTAAACCCAAACCATCTTTCTAAATTATCCTTACTTTGAACCTTCTATTTTTTGTTGAGTGTTCTAGAGCCGAATCATTGAATTCATGTAAGAGGATGGGTGTGAGAAGTCACATCCCATAGTTATTGAGAGCATGGGGGTTGACTACAATCAACCTTGAGAAGGGTGTGTGTCAAGGAAGCATGGGAGAAGAAGGAAATTCGTATGGGGAAAGAGAGGAGTTTTTACAGGCAAAGTTTTGGACAGAAAGAGTGTTTTGAGTGTTGAAGCTTGAAGGCAGCCATAGTGGGCATGTATGGTAATTGTTTTGGAGTTGTAATTTCATGGGAAGAGAGGTTGTGGGCCTAGGAGTAATTTTATGTTTCAAGAAATTGTCAAGGGTGCAAGTATTTTGTTGTTGTCTGAATTCCTATTGCAGTTGTAGATTCCTAGAGTCCCAGCAGAGAGATTCTTGTCCAACCTGTGTTGGAGCCCTAAAAGGGAGTGGGAAGGCCTGAGGGACTGTAAGCACTGAAGGGGGATCACATCCCTAGGTTGTGCAGGTTGTGGGGAAGAGAGATGGTGGACTGGAATTAGTTGTGGGAATTGACTGTCGATAGAGAGACATTAGCCAGCCTTAGTGACTGTTGACCACCAATTCAACTAGGGGGTCAACTCCATGTACCATGAAGATATGCATCATCAGAAGCTACCAAGTCAGAGACTTTTGTGGTTCTACAAGGCAGTTTTGGCCTTCAGCACATATTTTTGTAATGGAATTTCCGCTCCCCTGTGTGGGATAATAATGTAATAGGTTTGCATGGATCATAGTTAGGTCAGTTACCTTAGAACTTCATCATTAGAGGAGTCCCTTTCACTGAGTGTTTTTTTTCCTTGGGTTATTAATTTGGCCTAACCAGCC
The DNA here is from genome assembly GCA_010110895.2 of Picea sitchensis. Taxonomy (NCBI): domain Eukaryota; kingdom Viridiplantae; phylum Streptophyta; class Pinopsida; order Pinales; family Pinaceae; genus Picea; species Picea sitchensis. Next base: position 31,241 of record SNQJ01S0021701.1, on the reverse strand, counting down.
TTATTAATTTCCCTTGAGTTTTTCACTCCCACAATAATTCCTCCAAAGTGGTGAAAGGCATGCTAATGGTTTCGTCCTTTGGAAGCTAGTGTCTAGGAATGTTGTAAATGACCATGTAAGACATCTCTCAAAGTTTTGCGGAATTTCGTCGAGTCTAGATAGGTTTTTTTTTTTATTTATTAAAATTGCCTAAGTTTTAATTAATTATTTTTTATTAAAAAATGTAAAAACTAGGTCCTTGGGTTTTTTTGCTAGGGGTATTTGTGCTCAAAAGAAATGGAATGAGACCCCCTACACCCTTGGACCAAGTTTCAGCTCAGTTGGACAAATTTTGCTAGGTGTTTGTCCATAGGGAGTCTTAGTCAGTGAAAAACAGCAATTTAATTGCTAGTCATGACATAGTAAAAATGTCATTTTTTGTAAAATTGAACTAAATGATGGAAGTAAAGGTGGGAGATGATGTTTTTACCTTAGCCTACCACATCCTAACCTTTTCCTACCCATTTCACACTCCCTAGACTCAACACTCACTTAAACCAATTCACCCCCCTAGGGGATTTGCGCCCCCCTTCATGTGGAAACATTAGAACATGTAAATTTTTTAGGTGTGGGACCCTCTCTCCATCATTGCACCCTCCCAAGCCTTCCACATCACCCTTTGGACATGGCCCACACGCTCCACCTTATTTCCACCTCATCAATCCTCACCCAAACCATAAAGTTGCGCCCCCCTCCTTGAGATCCTCACTCATGCTTGGTGGTGGACACTTGGCTTTGATCCAAGAGGGGTAACTTTGCCTCTCCAAGTATAAATGAAGGCCCTTTCACCCTCATTTCCTCACCATCTCTTGAGCTATTGTTATGCTACCAAATTCTCTCCTCACACTTCTCATCTCTTTCATCTTGCTTCATTCATTCTTGCTCCCACTTTTGGAGAGGAACTTGTAGCAACTAGTTGCTACAACTTCCTACTTGGTTAATAAAAAAACTTTGGAGGACATTGGTGTAGCAAAGATTTGTCTTGGTACATCTATTCATTTGAGGTGATATTGTGTCTTTTGGAGCATTTCTTTGAGATATAGAGTAGATTTCAATAGTGTAGTTGTTGATCTATGTCAATAGAGTAGTAGATATTACAAATTAGTTTGTGTTATTTATCTATCTCACTCATATTTGCTCTTATCTCACAGTTTGTTTCATGAGTTGCAGGTTATCTCAAGGGTTTGCAAGGCTAGATTTGAGCTAGAAGCTTGCCTTCATAGCCTACTTTGAGCCTCTTAGCTTTTCTACTTTCATTTTCTGTTCATATCATATTAGATATTTGGTTTGCTAACACTCTAGAATAGGTCGATAAATCATTATACTTTGCTGAAATTTTTATGCAGAAAATTTCTGTGTAAAAACACAAAAAAAAATTGACATTTTTGTGTGTTTTGTAGCATTTCCAGCAAGCAATAGCTTCTTGTTTTTTTGCAGATTCTCGCCAGTACAAGAGGAAGTGTTGCCAAAATTTGGTCTTAAAACACACAAAGAAGGCATCTCTTGGTTGGGTAACAATACCCAACTCTTCTCTCATCATTCTAGCATTGTAGAAAGCCCTAGGGAGTCCCTAGAGGCTTGCATTATTGTCTATATTTTTCTGTACATTGTAATTTAGTTTAGTGCCTACATCTTGGTGTGAGTTTGGCTAAGCCAACCCCCAAAATCGTAAGGCTAGGTAGTCATTTTAATTTTCTGCAATTTTATTTTCATTTTTTGCCCCACTTGTCATTAGGATAAGGTTGTGTGGCTAGGATGTATTAGCATTTCATTTCTTTGTTTCTCAACCCTCTTTAGCACAAAATAAGAAGGCTTGCCTCCACCTTGTATCATTGTAAGTGGTTTGTTTATTTCAGTTTTCTTTTTCAAAGCTTTAAATTCGTATTTGTTGCCTACACCTTGGAGTGAACTTGGCTTAGCCAACCCCCAAAATCGTATGGCTAGTTTAGTACTTTACTTCTAATGTGCTCAATGGTTTAACAAATTAACTAGAAGTAGAAGTGAATTACACTAATGCTAGCTTAGGCCCATGGAGGCATAGTGATCTATCTTATGCTTTAATCTCTTTCATTTGCAAGGTTTATTTTTCAAGTACTTGTCTTTAACTCATAATCTTTTACAAGCACTTGTCTTTTATTTTTGCAAGTATCATGGGCATGTGGTGAATGGTTTAAGGCAACTTATTCTTTTAATTCTTGCAAACTATTTTCAAGTTCTTTTCCATGTTACTTCAAGTTACATCTTATGGTTAAGCACTCTCAATAATTTGCAAGCATTTAAGTTTCTGTTTTGGTTCAAGCGCCTTAGTTTTGGCAAGCAACATCTTGCCCAACACATTCACTAACAAATTTACCTTAGTTCATAGGCCTAAAATTAACTAGACATAATAGGGCACTCATTACTGACCCAACTTTGCCACTTAAACGAGGATTGAAAGGAAGCAACGAAAGGTGATAGGTCGGGGACGATCTCGTGGCACTCAGCGTCCTTTCCGGGAGTACTTCTTTCCTTGGGTTGACCTACGGAGCTAGGGTGAGGCCTTGTTTGCCTCACTTATTGAGCACCCAGCAACTACTTGGTACAAGCGGGGGGAGTCTTGGGGTTGACACTTAGTTAGGATTCAACCTTAACTTAATAATCTTAACAATCCTTAATCCACTCTAACCATTGGGACATTCACTTTGGCACTTACACTTTGTGGTTGACATTTAATCTTGCAAGGCTCTTACTTTACGTTTACATCTTTATGCAAGCAATTCAATATTGTGGATGAATAGCTAAGTGATCTTTCAGTTGTGCCCTTGGCCCTTGGAGGCTTCCTTTAAGCATTCCATTTTCTATTTAGTGTGGTGTTGGCATTTTGGTTTGTTCCTCCTTGAAGTTGCGCATCCTTTGGAGGTACTTCATTGTTGGGCTTTGTGTAATTTGTGTTGCCATTGAAAGCAGTCACAATAGAGTTGTGTATCCTTTGGAGACACTCTATTGTTGGGCATGCTTGGCGTGATGTGTTGGTAATTTCTTTCCATTTGAGTATCTCCATTTCCTGCACAATCAAGTATTTGGGTTAGTATTGTACTTTTGTTTATAATTATATTATCTTTTGTATCTTGTGTTTAGTATTTCTCTTTGATATTCTTTGTTGTAGATTTGTATCTAACCTTGTTGTGAAGTAATTTGTAATCTTGTGAAATCTATCTCCCTAAAGCTCTAGTTGACCCCTTGCCCAATCTTAGGCACTAGCCTAGTTGTCCTAGGAAAAGGCTTGCTTTTCATCTTGAATTGTTGCACTTTTGCATTGTTGTCTTTGCATGTAGGCTAGATATTTCCCCCAAAACCTTTCAAGTAATTGAAACCAACTCCTAGAACATAATCTCTAATTTCACATAGTAACTAGGGTCTACCCCCCTTGGCTTCCCTAAGAGTAAGCCTAGACGGAAGAGGTTCAAGTCAAAGTGACAGCGTGGGCTTTGAACCTAGGCATTGTGCCTCCAAGGACACACTAAGTGAACAAGACTTAGCTCACGTTTGCAAGTGTGTATAAAGATGGCAACAGGGACCACTATCTCTTGTCGATTCATAGCCCCAGCTCGGGGGTGACTTCTTGTTGAGAACTGGAACAACAAGCCTATGGTTGGGAGGAACGTATGTCCTCTGCAGCGGATTGCATATTTACTAAGATAAGTGTTCTTATTTCTTGTGTTTATTTATGTTAAACGCTAAGATAATTGTTGTGCGTTTTACGCTGAGTTATTTTGGTTATTGTTGCTTGTTGTGAGTAGAATGATGCATTCAAATCTCTATTTATGTGGCCAAATATTGTTCTATGTGTTTAGTTGTTGTTGTGCACATTTAAGTAACTGCATTTACGTTTTTAATTAACATGGACAATTGCATGAGCTTGAATGTCATGTTGTGTGTTATTTCCACATCTAAAATTGGTATCAAAAAAATTTTGGATCGTTTTAGCAGTGGCGTGACCCAGCTTTAGGCTGGGTGCATTACAGAGTGGTATCAGGGCTTAAGGTTCAACACCGAAACTGTATGGGCCAAGAACTAGTGCGAATGGGGCAATTTTGTTGTTATAGAATTGCATCTATAATGGATTTGGGAAAAAATTGTAAAAATAGAGTGAAATCCCCAAATTTATGAATGAATCCAAGTTCAAATTGTCCTTGAAACTGTCGAAGAAAGGTTTAATGGAGTCAATCTACAGGTTGCAGAGTTAAATTTTGGCTTGGGAGGTCGGTTTTCACATTTTTAATGGTGACTGAAGAGTTGGAAGATTGATGGCCCAGATCATTTCGACATTAGGAATCGACGGCCAAGATTCATTTGCAGGATTGGGGAAGTTCGACAAAGTTTGGAGAGTTTCATAAACCGACGGCTAAGATCACTCCAATATCGAAGATCAACGATCCAAAAGCTCGCGAGAAGAAGCTCAAGGGAGAGGCTCGCGAGAAGAAGCTTAAGGGAGAGGCTTGTGAGAACAGGCTCTCGAGAAAAAGCTCGCGGGGAAAGTCCACGAAGGAAATCCTGATAGGCTTGTTGGCTACGACTTTCAAGAAGAACCGCGAACATGTCGTTTGACAACCCGATGGGAAAAGGGAAAAGTTCGCGAGGAAAAGCTCGATAAGCTTGTGGGTTGCGATAAAACCTTTATGGCGTGCTTTTGACAGCCCAATGGGAAAGTCCACGAGGAAAAGTCCAATAGGATTGTGGGTTGCGGAAAAATCTTAATTACGTGCATTTGACAGCCCGATGGGAAAATTCCGCGAGGAAAATCCTCATAGGCTTGCAGGCTACAGGTGCGGGATAATCTTAATAACGCACTATTTGACATTCCGATGGGAAGAGTCTGCAAAGGAGAGCCTGACAGGCTTGTGGAAAGTTTGGTCGATGGTCGATGGAGGAGAATGATGAATAATGACATGGTTGAATCAAGGGATGACATGAAGACTCAACAAACACGTGTCATGCCATGTCAGTCGGATTACCAAGGTCAGGGGTAGGTCAGATTAACAAACTGTTACAGAAGTAAATCAGTCAATTTCTACGAATTTTTTTGAGATTTTGAAGGTCATCAACTTGCGGAGGCATTTTGAGGGCCTAAACAGCATTTTCAAGTAGTCAAAATCGAGATAACTGTATGTACCTTCTATACACACAATCCCTGCTGCTAGAATGAAAGAGCTTTCCAACAAAATATTTTGAGCGCAAAACAAAGCTAGTATGAGGAAGTTATAGCAAGTATGAGGAAGTATAAATTAGATACCAGTTTACTCCAAAGGGCATAACTCCTTGCTCAATATTCAATTTGGAACATAGGAGCAATCTATGTAAAGCTCATGGACCACAGAAGACAACCATGGAACCAAATTTTGGAAACTAGGTACCTAAAACTATACAGGATGGGAGAGAAGATACCTATAGCAGTAAGAGATAAAAATGAGAAATAATAGAAACTTCTGCAGACCATAAGTATCAACTCAGAGCTCAAATTTGGGCAAACAAGAAGTCAATGGAAAGGTCTTGAGGAGGACAAGCCATCTATCAACCCAAAATTTTGAATTGAGCACTTGTTGACCCCTAGATTTTCACCCTTGAAAATCGTGCGGGTTAAGAGTCAACATGCACTATTTTGGTTGGCATTAAGAGATTCTCCCAGAGTTTAGCACTTGTGTTGAGCAAGAGGTTGTTTCCCATCAAAGGCGGGTATATGATCGATACAGGGTTATTTTGCTCAAAGTTAGAGTTAGCTTGTGTTCCTTTGCATTTTGAGATAGATGTCTACATACGACAGGTGTTGCTACTTTTTAGGAGACACGGTTTGAGTGGGGTCTCTTGACAATTTGGAGCAGTTCTGAGCACACATGGATGGTCCTTGCATGATTCTAGACCCGATAGCACTTTTCCAAGCGACATGCAAGAGATTTCTATTTTTCGCGGTTTCAACTCCTAGCCCTGAATCCAAATTCTAAACACATATTATTGATCATTGAAACATTCTGAGTCTTTTGGACCTCTTCCGGGATGATTTGGCACAAATTTCTATTTTTAGCAGGTTGAGCACGAGGGCTCGCATGTCGATTCTAATTGTGGATTTGGATTCCTTGCAGAAAATCAAATTCAATGAGTATAATATCATGGACATGCGAGGACTTTTTATTTTTAGCAGTGTCTATTTTTACCAATAGACACATGATGGTGGTCTCCTAGTCGTTTCGAGCATTTGTGGAGAGTTTGGGTCAGTTTCGACAAGTTTCAAATTTTTGAGACCGGATGGTTGTTTTAGGAATTTCTTTTTTTCGCAATCATCGTCATCTCTAGCAGTGACAAGTGGCAGGCTCATATTTCAACATGTGGCGGAGTATCAGGATGATGTGGCATCTACATGGCATCATGGACCAAGGGCACATTTTCCAAGGATTATGTATTAAATGAGAATTAATTAAGCTAAAGAGGTGGCGCATGGGTGAGGTGGCATTATCTGGAGAAATTTTAGCCACTCAAGGATAATTTTTCTCACTCTATTCCTCTCACTTTTCATATTCTCACTTTCCATGCAACCAGTTTCTAAAAATTCTCCCTAAATTACTTTTAAATGCAAAATTCTTAAATTTTGGGAAATCCCTAAAAAATTAGGGCAAATATCCCTTTAACTCATAACTCCCTCATCCCTTAGCCAAATTTAGCAATCTAACATGCGTTGGAAAGCTAAATTTTCCTCCATACACTCTCACTCATAACTCACTCATGCGCATTACCCACTCACACTTATTCCCTCATGCGCATTAATTCCTAAATTTATGACTCGCACTTATTACCTCGTGCGCATTAAATCCTATTTTCTTCACACTCCTCTCCTATACATTGGATGGTCTTCATTGGTTATTGGTCGGTTCTTAGCAATAGCAGCATAGTCTCTCTCTCTCTCTCGTGACTCTTCTTTGAGCAAGGTGATCATTGTATCGGTTGTGGACTTGCCAATCGTGGCGCAACCAACCCTCTTCCAAGACTATCAATAAAGAAATTTTGTGTTTGTTCTCTAACCTTTTTCTTGTCGGTATTTTGCAAACTTTGCAATATCATTTGTCTTTTTCTAAATTGTTCAAATTGATTTTATCAATCTCTTGAGTAGTTTTCTATTCTATTTTCATTCTATAATCATTGTGCTAACCCTGCAGGAACCCTCCAAGCAAAAAAGAACGATTTTTCCCCTTGTTTTGGATAATTTTAACACGCTGTCCAAGACGAATAGTTCACTGTTTTTTGGGTTTAAACGCAGAAAATCAGTCCTAAAAGACAGCAGTAAGGTACCAAGGGTGCCTAGGTACTCCCCCCTAAGGCTAGCAAGCACTAGCCCAAACGGAGAGGGGTCTAGCCTGTGACAGTTTGGGGCTTTTCTCCTATAATTAGCCAAGTTTTCATCGTTGTTTTATTAGGTATATCAGCTCAATTGGAGGGTGGAAATTTGTGTTAACAAATTGTCGTTGTTGCCAGGGAACACCAGCCTTGGTAACAACGATATTGGTGAGTTTTTGCTTTAATTGGTTTGTTTTTTCTAACTCACTTGGCGACTCCACAGAATACAGGGACGACTCCACAAGGGATTTACGCAAGATCTTTCAGTTTCGATTCCCTCACAAGGTCTAATTCCAAGTTTGAGCGGACTTTAACATCTTTGCGGAATAAAACTATCATTTCACCAAGAACTCCTTTCGAAGTTGTTAAGCGTAAAAGTTCAGAGGTAAGTGCTTTTTCAACGAGCATTATGATGAGTGTATCTTCGACATCTTTATCTTTCATTTTATTTCCATCTCGAGCTAGTAGTAGGGTAGCAGCTGTGTTTTTTTCTATTTGAGATTAACAATATGGATGCAGTTGTGAGGCCACCAGTAAGGTGGAGATTTTATGCCTTTGACCCACTAAGTTTTGTTGCATTCCCAGATTATCCTCATGACTTACCAGCGCATAAATTACTTAAACGCATACCTTTGTTTGCAAGGAGGTTGGGAGAATCAGTTGAGGAACACTTGGCTAAATTTTTACAAGTGGTGGGGGATTTTGATGTGGAACATGAGGATGTGGTGATGAGAATGTTTGTGTCGACCCTCGAGGGGAACACATGAGCATGGTACAAGTCCCTTCCTAACGCTTCCATTGATGAATGGGATTCTTTCAAGAGAAATTCACTGAGAGATGGGCAAATACACAAAACATTTTCTTCTTATGCACAATTTTTTCAATTATTAAGAAGCATGAAAGTGAAACTGTTTTCCAATTTAAAGCTCGTTTTTCCAAATTTTACAATCGAATTCCATATAGAGTAAGGCCTAACGAAGATATTGCTTTGATTTATTATCTTGAGGCATTTGATGGTATTTTGGGTGTTTTTCTCAGGAATGAAGACCCTCAAAATCTGGAGGAATC
>SNQJ01S0021700.1:123316-137496 GCA_010110895.2 Picea sitchensis | reverse complement strand
GCGAGGAAAATCGCACCACACGCAACCTCGCAAGAGGATAAGGCATATGGTAGAGGCGATTGAGAGGGCAGACGCGAGGGGAACTCTGGCACCACGCAGAATGAGTGATAGCAGAGAGGAAGGATTGCAACCTTCACTCCTGGTCACTGGCAGACAGAGAGACGCAGTCTCAGAGCATCGTGGTCTCAGCTCAGGGGTGGCTAGTGGTAAATCCACTGGGAGTTGCTACACCTACAGTTGGGTGGAAACGAGCACCCCTCTCAGCAGTTGCACCCATTTCTGAAGTAATTTCTGATAAGTGTTTTGTTCATATTGCATTTTGAAATTTATATGCTGACATATATGCTCATAAACTGCGAATGATCTCATTATAAGAATGTATGTATGGTGCTATGATCAGTAATAGTAGTTGTATACTTGTATGAGAAGACTACGTATGGCTTATGTCCTCATGAATCATTATTTATATGTGTACTGATCTAGTTTAGAATTCACGTCTGGTTCTCGGGAGAACGATACCCTTACCTGCCTCAGACAATGCCCTGCGTAAACCTCCCCGTAGAGATACCCTCCTTGAAAAGTCCATGAAGAAATGTGGAGGAGAAAATGAAGGCGTAAGACCTTAGTAAACTTGCATGAGGAGGAACGATCCTCTTAAAAACCCGGGATGACAGCATAAGGACGAAGTATCGAATCGACGGACGAGATCCCGTTGGGAGATCTTTGGTCACTCACCACCGTCAGATTGGAGGAAAAAGCTGGGAAGTTAAGTACCTTATCCCTGATAGGTGATGATCGATGGACGAGATTTCGTCGGGAATTCTACGGTCACACCCGACCGTTAGATCGGTAGGAAAAGGTAGGGATGTTAATGGCCTTACCCCTTTTGTCTTCTGTGTCTTCCCGGGCAACGAAGAATTCTATATCATAGACCTCCAAGGTCCATGAGAATATCTAGACCGTTGATTTTTNGTTGCACTTCTATATCATAGACCTCCAAGGTCCATGAGAATATCTAGACCGTTGATTTTTCCACGTCCAGGGAGTCATGGAAGAATGCCTGGGTAGGAGCTGATCTGAGCCATCAAATCTCGACTGGAAAACCCGACAGTCGTTGGATCTGTTTGGAGTTACCTGAGGGTTAAGACCCCAGTGTATAGGGGCGAAAACCCCCAGGATAGATCTGAGCCATCCGAGCGACGGAGGCCACGTGCCGCGAGATCTCCCATTTCGGGAAATCGGGAATCGCGGGATCGGGAGTCCTGGTAACAAGAGATCGGGAAGTCCCAGGTGAAAACCCCGACATAATCCGAGCCATCTGTCCAGAGGGACAGGTGTCAAAAATATGACAAGAGTCGGAGAATCGGAGTTTCCGAGCACAAAGAAATCTTGTCATACGAAATCGCGATCCGCGATTTACCGACAAGATCAGAACCATCCGTTGGGTGGAACACGTGTCAACAAATCTCGAAGAGTCAGAGTTCGAGGCATCGGAGTTTCCGGAGGTAAGAAACTCTCACACATTGGAATCGCGATCCGCGATATCCCGAAGGGAGAGCCGTGTGGGCCACAGCGGGAGATAATGGAGGACAGGTGTTACCATATCGGGGTTCGGGACTTGGAGAGTTTCGTGAACTAGTGCAATGGGAATCGCGATATCCCGATATGCGATTTCCCGATTTGTTATTGGAGTGCGGGTCACAATGGAGGACAGGTGTCGTGCGCATTTCCGTATCGGCATATCAGGAGTCGGGGATCCACAAGGTAAGTTGAAATCGACAGTGAAAACCCCGAAATCCCGATGGGAAGTTATACGGCTGCAGTCATATGGTAAGTGGTCACATGGACCATAGTATAGCTAAGAGGGCTAGCCAATGTAAAGGCGTGTCGGGAGTCGGAGGATCGAGAGTCCAGGGGACTTGCACATAGTGACACTTAAAGGCACGAAACCCCGACAGGATTGAAGGCTGTGGTCTTGTGAAGGTTGTGGTCACATTGAATAGGGCTTAGCCTGGAGAGCCAATATGCTATCGACATATCGAGGATCGGAGAATCGCGAGTTCCATGGGCAAATGTATTTTGACATCGCAAACCCCGAAACCCCAATGAAAAGATATGACTGCGGTCATATAGAGGGAGGTCGTGTGGACCAAAAGGTCTAGTCCAGGGGACTAGCGAAAGCTGACGTCATATCGGGATATCGGGGATTTCGAGGACAAAATGTTTATGTATTCCAACGTTGTGATATTCGAAACCCCGATGGACGGAGGAGATTCGTTCGGAGGATCTCCGGGTCCGTAATGATCGTTAGATGTGGGAACAAGACGTTAACTTAAACCAAGACGTGGTTATGCTTTAGGATAAGTGGTGAGAAGATCTGGATGGCTCGAATCCACCCGTCCAGATCTACGGCTGAGGATGCATTCCGGAGCCCCCTTGCCATTCTACCTTTACTGAGGGGGGGGGGGGTCCGGAATTGGACATGCAACTCTCGAACGGTCGGGATTTACTCACCGTGATCAACGGCTTCCCAGTGGATTCCGGACCCCCCTTGCCATTCTACCTTTAATGAGGGGGGGGGTCCGGAATAGTGTGGCGTGTGAAGTTGGACCCCTTCCCTGTTGTGACGTCCACCGTGTCGCGATTTCCTCTTTCCACCTACATTACATCTAACCGCGCGACGAGGCTTGTTCCCATTGGCGGATTCTTTATCCCTGTTGAGGTTTGTTCCTATTGGCCATTCGCTGACCCCATAGGGATTCATCCCTATTGGTCTCTCGCTAGCCCTGTCAGGGTTCGACGGTTGCAGAATAGAATGCTTGGGTCTTTCTGTAGCGCCGAAGCGCGAAATATAAAGGACGTTGCGTTCAAATGGAACAGTGAATATAACCCTCGATCGCGTGGGAACAGAGAAGGAGAGAGAAGGAGCCAGCTTACGCTGGGCCTCCATGGTTATTTAGGGGTTTGAATCCGACAGAGGACTGGAAAAGGTTGATTTAGTTTAGTGGGTGTGTTACACATATGAATGCAATATCTACCCCTTTACACCCTTTCCTCGGCCTCTGTCCCGACACACCTGAGTGTTAGCTTTTTAGCTCACGAGGTACTCTGCATGTTTGTCTTGTATGCGAAAGTAACCTTGTACCTACACTACGAGACACTTGACTTTGTAATGGGTTTTTATAAAGTTGTGATAAAGTGGTTCTTTTATGTAAGTGACTTTCTAATAAAGTGTACCTTCTAATATTAAAGTGACTTTATCTCATAAAGTGCACTTATGTTATAATTTAAGGGAAAATGTACTTTAATATTTCAAAGTGATTTATTTTGGAGGGAATGAATCATGACCCTTCATCTTATAAAGGCAAGATTAGATCTTGACCATTAGATTTAGGGTTGGAGAATGTGAAGGGTCACTTTCATATTATAAGAGAATACCTAGGGTAGTGTGCAAGACACAAGAGAAAAGATTGTGAGAGAGAGAGAGAGATAGCTTGAAGAGGAGAGGGTGGAATCTGGGCACATTTCCCAAGAATAAAGAGGGAAAAAATCCCAAGGAAAGTTGTTGTGTAACTGAGTTTGAGGTTTTTGTTGTTCTGAAGGTCGTACTGTACGGATCCGTACAGTCTATAGAGGAAAGGGGCGCAGATTTCAAGACTCGTTTGTTTCATGCAAACTGAGGTATCTGCTGATGTATTTTTCTTGTTGTTGGGGGTGCTTTTGTGCTTCTATCCATACAGTACATTTTTGGCACGTTTTTCTATGTGCTGGTATAGTTGGGCTATACAAGTCGTCCAGCTCATTTTGCACAGTTTCCTAGACAGCATTTGGAGGGGTAGTTTTGTGACTGCAAGTGGTTTTCTTCTACTGGGTTTTGTTAGTTTCCGCTGATACAATTTTTCTAAAGCTAATAAAATATCTCTCTCTCATTGGGTTTCCCCACATTGGTGTTTTCCCTGGCATTGCCTAAATTTCTGAGTTGAATGATTGTAGTTCATTGTGTTTATTTCACTGCTAAAGAGTTTGGCAATGTGTATTTCTGCTTGTGGTATGTTTTGAGTGTGGTTATACATTTCAGAGTTCATTTAAGACAGTTATCTCTAGGTTGCTAAGTGTATGAAATAATTTTTATAAGTTGATTTTGTCATTTAAATTTCTACATGGTATCAGAACTTGGGCTCTGACCAAGCTCTGAGTGACAGTGAGATTTTTGGACAAAGTTGAAGGGGGAAAATATGTTGTTTGTTTTCCTTTGAATAGTGACAGGGAATATGGTTGCATGCATTAGATTTGAGGATTGGTTGGATGGCATTTCCAACAATTTGCATTGGAAGGTCCGGATTGTCAATTTTCTGTAACCTAGCACACGCTTGTTAATTCCAAGCAAAACTGATTTATTGAATCTCAATACAACTAGGTTCTTAACAAACATCAGCAAAAGCATTAACAATGGAAACCATAAAACATTTGCACACGAGATTCAGGTAAAATCCCTCAAAAAACCCTCGCGGGAAAACCAGTTATGTGATGATTTTATTGAGATAAAATCAGGACTCTCGTCCTGGGATAATGGCCCTTCTGAGGAAATACAAATTAGCAAATAGCCTAGGCCAAGATCTATCCTTCAATCTTGTGGGCTGATATCTTCCTTGTTTCCACTTTGCACCCTTTCCTCGGCCTCTGCCCTGGCACACCTGAGTGCTCACTCACTCTTTGTGTACCATCAAAATGTCTTCTCATCTCACCTTCGCTGCCTTTTTATAATCTTGAGATTAGACCAAATCAAACCTTAAACCAAAACCCTAAATCTTCAAAGTGATTAAAGGCTGAGATCTAATCTCGCCTTCACTTTAGATCTAACGGTCATGACTTAATCAAAGTTTAAGTTATTGATGCCATTAACTTAGGCATTTAACTTAATTAATAAAAGAACATTCACTTTAATTATTTATCTCATAAAGTGAACTCCCTAAGCTCTACTGAGAGGTTACAAGGACGACTTCCACAGGCTAGACACTGAGCCTTTGTGGAAGTACCTTTCCGACGCTACAAAATCAACACAAAAACCCCCATTGCACATTAGAACTTAAATACAATGGTCCTCAGTTGGTCTGTTGCAGGTCCACCTGATCATTTTTGGGGATAGACTTGAATTATTTTCACTTTAGAAGACATACAATTGCATACTTAGAGTGTATGATATCTTAGATGATTTAAGAGAAAAATGTTCTTCAATGTTTGGAATGAAGGCCAAAAAGATTTACAAAAATGTCACCATTCAAATTACAGAATTTGCAATAATTTTTTGATGGAACGAACAATTAAAAGCCAAAGCCTTTCCAGGCCCTTCAGATCATTCGACACCTTCGTAACATTATCGAACTTGCCCAATGAATTAGCTACGGACACAAAAATCAGCTCTGTAACCATAGCCATGGATCCTTTACTCTCATCCAAACCCTAAACATGAACCACACCAGGGTGCCTCAACCTAACCAGCTTGGGCGCATCAAGCCTAATTAAGTCGAGAAATGCATCATCTGCAGTTTTTGAAAGCTCGAACCTCTGTCTGGCTTCTGAGACGACCTTCTTGTCCAATAACCATACACATACCAAGGGATATTGCCCCTGTGCGGGTAATTTATTTCTCAATCGAGCCAAATAAAGTTTACACACTAACCCCGGTCTACCCAACCCGACCTGATCGACGAGCTCGTAGTCTTGTAGAGCCTTGGGTCTGGTCAATTCCTGTACTATCGTCTACATCATTTTCTCTATTATTGTTGCAGTTTTTGCCAGAGATTGTGTCAGGCTCTTCATATTGAGTGCCATTTGATTCAATTGCATTTGTAGAAAAATAAATGATTTGCAATTTAAAAGATATCGATACAAGGAGGATCGGATACGAGATCCATGCCCGTCTGGTCTAGTCTGAATGAATATAGGACAATCCATGTGGAATTCAAAAATCAATTTTCATTCTTTTTTTTTACGACAAGGGGAGAATTATGAATCTCTTGGGTATAGAGAACAAAGTCGTAATTATGATGAACAAAGGCTATAGGTAACAAATCAGGCGTCTTTGTTGGTCTTAAACCAAATTGGGAGTCGAAAGTTGATTGCAGATGGGATTGGATCCAAATTGAGATGGAGATGTACGCAAAGGGCTGGTGTGCAATCTGGACTAGGTGTTTGGGGAGCACACCTGGCAGCAAAAAGTGGAATACTAGAAATGTCCTTTTCATTGTTTTGTGTGCCATGCTATTGGTCATGTTCAATCACAATGCAAGAAATTTTCTCCCTTATTCAATCGTAAACCTAAAATATGGGCAAAAAAAGGCTGAGAAGGTATGCTCTCTCCGCCTCCCTCCCACTGCTCCGCTCTTTTAAATTTTTTTTCTGCTACTCCTTCCCCTACCCCCTCACCTCTTGTGCCTCGCTCCCAAGGTTTCTAAAATCCTGAGGTTCCCGATACCCCCATAGGTTCCTTTCCTTCTCGAGAGGAACTTGGTGAGTCACAAGTGGCTTATGCGGAAGGAGAAGTTCTAAGAAAGAATTCTCCTCCAATTTCGTCTTTTGAGGTGTTAGCAAGACGATTGAGGCCTATCTTGAGTGAGATTCTGTCGAAGGAGAAATTTGGCTTTCTATAGCGCAGACAAATCAGTGATGCAGTCATAATAGCTCAGGAAGTTTTTCATTCTACTAAAATATCAAAACAAAAGGTCGCCACTCTAAAGTTAGACCTATCAAAAGCATACAATAGGGTCGATTGGACCTTCTTGCGACTATTCCTCTTTTAGTGGTTAATTGGATAATTGGTTGAATACAATCAAAGTCTTTCGCGATCTTAATAAAATGGAGCACCTTCAAGGTTCTTCAAAGCTTCGAGGGGCCTAAGGCAAGGATGCCTATGTCCTCCTTTCTATTCCTCATCATAGCAGAGGCCCCGAGAAAAGTGATTACAGAAGCAAAGGAAGCAAGATCAATTAGGGGGCTAAAGGTATCGAAAACATAAATGATCACACATCTTTTATTTGTGGACGATGTCTTCTACTATACCAAAGGCTCCTTAAGGGACATTTCGATGTTGAAAGGTGCACTCGATTAATTTTTCTCTACCACAGGCATAGAAGTTAATTTCAACAAATCATGCCTAATCCCCCACCAGTGCTTGACACCAGAGAAGAGGCAGATTGGCAATATTTTTTTGGTTCCTATGCGAAATTTGGATGAGGCTTCAAATATCTAGCGTTCCATCTCAAGCTAGATAACTATAGGTTTATATCAATTGGGGATGGCTAGTCAAAAAGGTCAAAGCTCGAGTATCAGTTTGGGTAAATAGACTTTTGTCCAGCGTAAGATGCCCAGTCCTGCTTAAGTCAATACTGAAAATTATTCCTATCTTCTGGACATCCATCGCAACAATTCCAAAAGGAATCCTCGCTAAGATACAAAAATTCAGTTTCTAATAGGCTCACAAAAATCGGGAGGGATCCCTTTGGAAAAATGGTCTGCCATAGCATCGCGCAAGGATCTTGGTAGATGGGGGATTAAGAACATCTATTTCTTTGTGCAAGTGCTAGCAAGAAGAAACCTCTAGAGATTAACTGAAGCAAACTCCCTATGGGCCAGAGTTCTTCAATCGAAGTACTTTCTAGATTTGTTTATGGAAGAGTGGTTTAGACAAGCCCGAAAATCCGCCAAGGGATCCATAGTCTAGAAAACCCTGGCTCGACCTTTCCATTGGTTGGCGACTAGACTATTTGGAAAATTAGCAAGAGAAGGTAACAATTTTTGTCTTTCGGATCTTCTCATCTAGGCCCTAAGATCACAAAATATATACACTCTCAGCTATGAAAAAACCAAATACCCTCAATCAAGAGGTAGAGAGGGGTGGAAATCAGTAAGCGCCTTGGGTTTGGTTGGAGCTGAAGTTGAAGAATGGAGCCAATTTATTGGTCTTATGGTTACCAATTTCATTTTTCTTGTGGAGGAAGATCCAGATACCCTATGCTAGTCTAAAAACCCAAAATTGGGGGATTTCACAACAAAAATGGGATACAAAGTTTGGGCCGAATCTCATTTCGGAAGGGGACAAAAAATGGTGGTGGAGCCTAATCTGGAAGATTAGTGCTCCATTAAAGTGAAAAATAACATTGTGGTTGGCTTGGAACAACAAATTATTAACTTGGGATAACAGAATAAAACGAGAATGGAATGGTCCCAATAGATGCCCTTTATGCAAGTCTCATGAAGAATCTATCTCACACATTTTTATTGATTGTGTTTATGTAGTTCAGGTAATGAAGATAGTTCAAGAAAAGCTTATTCTGAAGTCATCCTGGAACAAACCCAGACTGTAGGATTGTCTTAATGATTGGATGGAAGACAAAGCAATCCAAAATTTAGCAAGGATTCCAAGCATTATGGTTAATAATCTGTGGTGGGATCGTAACTCCAACACCTTCAAGGACAAGAATATCCCACTTGAAATGGCATCACATTAAATCTTGCCAAAGAATTTAAGATCGAGATAAAGACCAAGAATCCAAGGAACTCGTCCATGCCCACGCTTGATTATGAAATACCTTGGGGTTATTTTGATGGGGCATGTCAAGGACACCCCCCTGTCTGTGGAGTGGGAGTGGTAATGTTCCTTACTCACAAACACTACTTGCATATCAAATACGCCCTAGGTGCAGGAACAAACAACAAGGTCGAGTTCATAGCATTATGTACGTTGTTGGAAGCAACACCAGAAAAGGATGTCAAGGAATTGCAAGTCATGGGCCACTAAAAACTAGTAATTGATTGGGCACAATAGAAGGCTACAATGTCAGATGCCAGTCTTGCTCCTCTAGTATGCCACATTAAATTGGCATATCAATTTTCGAATGGCTATCCTTCAATCATATCTTGTGGGAGTTAAATGGGAAAGTTGACAAACTTTCTAAGGAAGCCTTGTCTCTGCCTCCAAGGAATTTTGGTCTTTATGAATTCATAGATGGAGAAGAGATCAAGGCCATGCAATTCCGCTTTTAGAAAAAATATGTGATGCATAGATAGATAGGAGATAGAATATGGACTAGTAAGGTCAAAGTGAGTAAAAGACAAAACCATTTTGTATGTAAAAAGAGGACAAAAATAAGCTTTTTGCTAGTAGTTAGTAGTTTTTTTAGAATTTTTGGATGTATTAGAGGTCATCGAAAGGGACTAGAACATGTATATTCACCCCCCATGAATATAAGAGGTTTTTTTTCTTCTAGAAAACAAAAATTGGAAATCTCAATTACCTTCCTTTATCCATATTGCCTCCTATTTTAAACAAACATACATGATATAATTATGAAGCAGCAAATGAGTTAAATTAAAATAGCATGCAACCATAAAATTATGTAGCAGAAAACAAGTAAATTCTCCCATACATACTTCCATCTTTCCCCACCATACCTATGGAATATGCATTAGTCGTGAACTGAAAATATTGGTTGCTAAGATCTACCTTAATTTTCCCACCAATTGAACCCAAAACAAAAAGTACTCACAAATATAAGAAAAAAAAATGAAAAAAGAAAAAAAAAATGCTAAACCGCAAAATTAGCATGGCCATGCTCACTAAAGAAAAAAAATAACACCCATGGCAATAGAAAAACAACAATGGAAATGATAGCAAAAGAGAACATAAAAAACAAAAAGAAAACAAACAAAGAGAAATAACAAACACAAACTCCACTCTGTAACCCCAGAAAGCATCCATGGCCAACCAAGGTCATCCTGCACACCAAAAAATAAATAAGTATTAGATAGAGACCAAAAAATCTAATCATAAATGTTAAATATGAAACAAAGACTAAAATATTTGATGAAAAATCTTAAACAAGGACCATAAATCTTATGAGTAATCTTATGCAAACAAAAAAAATCATAGGAGAGAGTAAAACCATTATATTTGAAACGAGGGCAATTTTGTAGCAGATCATATATGGAATTTGCACCATAAGAGAACTCAACTTTGCCTCTGCCTCTGCAGAATATACTACAATCTCTCACATAGAAATCAATAGTTTTTATTAGTGAACAACCACATTGTTTTCCATTCATTGTATTGCACTCAACAAATAAATGAATGACAAATAATGTAAGATGCTTTAACAAGCATACATGGAATCATACATCATCCACCTTAGCTTTCACCTTCACCCATCATCCACCTTATCTTTCACCTTCACCCACAACACTTGTGGAATCTACATCAGCCCTATATCCAAAAAAAATATGGGTTGTTAGAACAAACCTTAATTTCCACAACTATTGAACCCAACAAAAACCAAAGCATAAAACATTAAATAAACACCAAAAAAATTCTTGGGAAATCTTAAGAAGGCACCAAAAATCTCAGGAGATATATTAAACAAATACTAAAATATATTATGAGAAACCTTAAGCAAAGGAAAAAAATCTTATCTAAAATTAAATACATCTTATGGAAAGACCAAACTTCGCAAATCCTAAATAGAAAATGAGGGAGAAGAAGCATTTTATTTGAAAAGAGTATGACTTCATCACAGAGCATATATGGGTTTTGCACCAAAAGAGAACTCACCATTTGCCTTTATGTTTACTCACTCGCCCACATCTCTCTCACACAAAGACATTTCACAGGTTTCTTCAGCAGTCCTACACCTTCCTTTACCTAAACTAGATTGCCTTGAAACTTAAACAAACACATGATATAATGATGCAACAACAAATGAGTTAAGTTCAGCTAGCATGAAATCATGCATGCCTCATCATGCATACCTCTTATTGCTTAACCTTCTCCTTACCCATTGTACCTGTGAAAACTACATCATTCCTAAACCCGCAATATAGTTCGTTATTGAGAAATGTAGAACTCACCCTCCACCTCTGTACCTTCACTTTGTTACATTGTCACATGTCTCTCCCAGAAAAGGACATTTCAACAATGTCATCAATGCTTTTCCACCTTCCTTTACCCCCTTTCTCCTAATCCTTCCTTTACCTACATTGCATTGCACTAATAATATAAGATTTCTTTAATTTAAATGAACACACATGGAACCATACCCACCTTTACCTTACCACCCCCTAAACCCAACAACAATAAAAACAAGAAAATCTTAAATAGAGATTGAAAAATCTTATGAGAAATATTAAAAAAACACTAAAAGATATTATAAAAAATATTAAATAGAGAACAATAATCATATGTAGAAGTACACCATATGCAGAGACCAAAAAGCATAAACCATGTATAGGTAAAAAGAGAGGAGAACTATTGTATTTAAATGAGGAAGATTCCATAGATGAACATACATGGACCTTGCACAAGAGCATAACTCATGTTCTACCTTTACGTCTGCTTTATAGATCCACATCTCTCTCACACAAAGTTATCCAATGGTTTCATTAACACTCCTCCATCTTCCTATACCTGCATTCACTCGAAAGTTAAACAAAAAAACATGATAAGTTAAACAAAAACACATGATATAATTATGACGTAGCGAATGAGTTAAATTAAAAATGAATGGAACCATAAAATTATGTTGCAATAAACAAATAAATTCCCCCATACATACCTCCTTTGTATTGCCCACTACACCTGTGGAATCTGCATCATCCCTAAACCCACAATATGGGCCATTAGTGATTTACTTATTCTCCTCACCCATGGTACCCAAAAAAAAAAACTACGAACAACAATAAGAGAAAAAGAAAAAGAAAGCAAGAAAACAAAATACCAAACCACAAATTAGCATGGCCATGCTCACAAAATAAAAAATAAAATACAATTATGAAACCAAAAAATATTATGAAAAATATTAAATACACATCAAATATCTTATTAGAAATATTAAGTACACACCAAATATCTTATGAGAAATATGAAACAGAGAACAAAATATCTTATGAGGAATCTTAAACAAATACTAAAAATCTTATGGCTAATCTTATACACAAGTAAGTGGATCTAATGCAAACACCAAATATCATAAATCCTACATAGTCTCCTACACACTCTACCTCCACCTCTATCATTACACTCTAGTACACTGCCCCCACATCTCTCACACACAAGGATATTTCAACAATGTCACTTGTGCTCCATCTTCTTTTACCTACATTGCATTGCATTAAATAAATAAAATAAATGACAAATAATATAATATGGCTCTAATTTAAAAAATCATGCATGGAACCAAACATATGTCCTCCTTAACTTGCACCTTCACTTATTGTGTGCTCTACCCCCACCTCTATCACTACACTGCTACAATGCCCCCACATATTTCTCACACAAGGATATTTCAACAGTGTCATTTGTGCTCCTCCATCTTATTTTACCTTATGAGCATATTCGAGACAACAATGGGTGCCTCGTCCACCATGTTTTGATGTCCATCCTGGTCTTTGTTGATGACTTAGTCCTCCTAGCCTCATCTCCAAAGGGGTTACAGAGACAATTGGATGCCTTAGCTCTCTTATGCGACCTTTAGTAGTTGACGATCAACCTAGGTAAAACCAAGGTTATGATCTTCAACAGGTTGAAGAAGACCTCATACCTTCATTTCTTCATCAGTGGAGAGGAGATCAAGATCACCAGCACCTACACATACTTGGTAGTGCAATTCTCAGGACCCCGCTTCAATTTGCGATCGACCCTCCAACCTCGAATCAACAAGGGCAATGGATCCTTAGCCCTTCTCAAGAGACAACGCTTCTGTCACCATTTTTAGGACATCTCATCCTTCACAGACTCCCTTATTCAACCCACTATACTCTATGGCTCAGAGATTTGGGGGCTTCTTTACTTGAGTCTAATTGGGCCTCAAGTAAGAGAGTCCAGACCCTTCTCCTCTGGCACATCATTAGATGCAAGAAGACGGTCCCTTAGCACATCATCCTAGCAAAGTTTGGGGCCCAGCCCTTCCAACTTCAAACTGGTCTCTTTTCTACATTGCATCTGAAGCTTTGATGACTTAGTCAAGGGGCGAGATTGTACCTGTACTTGAACTATTGTTCTTCAAAGACCATTTCCCTCTCTAGCCCTTTGAGCGGGGCTTGAGGTTTGTTCATGGATGTTTCAAATCTTTTAGAGTTCATGGGCATTCAGATGGATGCACCTGGCCACCTCCTACCTACCAGATAGGAGTTGAATATGATCATCAAGGATGACATTTACATTTACACACAATTTATCCAAATCACTTGGGTTAACCCTCGGGGTGGGTTACACCCAAAACTGGCCTTCTACATTGAACACTTCTTAGAGCTTAGAGATGGGCTCATTGTTCGACCATAGTATACCCTCCGCCATTGGGTGCAAGCTCTTCGCATTCCCCTTGGCTAGTTCAAAGTGGATTCTCATAGACTTCAAATAGAGACAGACCACCAGATTGATCGATCAGATAGGATCTGTAGACTATGCCAACGATATGAGGACGAAACTGAGGAGCACTTCATCTTTTACTACCATGTCTATTATGAGATTAGGGGGAGGTTCCATTTCCTATTCAAGGGGATTCAGACCCTCACTGGATTCTTCAAATATTCTAACCAGAGGTGCTTAGCCTTATACATATAGGAGGATCTCAAGCTCCGAGCCCACATTCCTCAACCTCCTACTAGAACAAACTCTATTCGGTAGATCACTTCCTTCTTCACGGTGCTACCCTCAAGAAGGGACATTAGGAGACAGACCGATATCGGCTTGACTCCGAACTACATGTCAGTGCAGACCCGTGGGACCTTCCCCCATCCCACAAGATTTCAACTACACGACCAAATCAGAGCCCTCCCGAGGAGACGAATGAGATCCCCTAGGCCTCAGAAGCAAACTACCTCTTCCAGATAGCAATGCAACGGACGATCTAGGCATCCCACGAGGTCTCCCTCTAGACATCATACTATACTCAACTTCATTCAACCTCAGATGGTAGGAGAGATGGGCTTATTCCATGCTAGACCTATCTCATTACTTTTAGTTTTTCTTGTTCCCGAATCTTCTCCTCCTATACATCTCCACTTCATATCAAGCTTTTGGGCTTGGGGTCGAGGGTTTTTCATGCCTTAGCTTAGATCTCACTCTCTACTCTGCCTTACTTTACTTTCTGCATCTTTCCTTTTATAGGAGACCTTTTGGTACTCTTGTTTAG
>SNQJ01S0021700.1:105197-118296 GCA_010110895.2 Picea sitchensis | reverse complement strand
TTTTCACAGGTACAATGGGTAAGGAGAAGGCTAAGCAATAAGAGGTATGCATGATTTCATGCTGGTTGAACTTAACTCATTTGTTGTTGCATCATTATATCATGTGTTTGTTTAAATTTCAAGGCAATCTAGTGCAGGTAAAGGAAGGTGTAGGACTGTTGAAGAACCTATGAAATGTCTGTGTGAGAGAGATGTGGGCGAGTGAGTAAACATAAAGGCAAATGGTGAGTTCTCTTTTGGTGCAAAACCCATGTATGCTCTATGACGAAGTCATACTCTTTTCAAATATAATGCTTCTTCTCCCTCATTTTCTATTTAGGATTTGCGAATTTTAGTCTTTCCATAAGATGTATTTAATTTTAGATAAGATTTTTTGCCTTTGCTTAAGGTTTCTCATAATATATTTTAGTATTTGTTTAATATATCTCCTGAGATTTTTGGTGCCTTTTTAAGATTTCCCATGAATTTTTTTGGTCTCTATTTAATGTTTTATGCTTTGGTTTTTGTTGGGATCATTAGTTGTGGAAATTAAGGTTTGTTCTAACAACCCATATTTTTTTGGATATAGGGCTGATGTAGATTCCACAAGTGCAGTGGGTGAAGGTGAAAGCTAAGGTGGATGATGTATGGTTCCATGTATGCTTGTTAAAGCATCTTACATTATTTGTCATTTATTTATTTGTTGAGTGCAATACAATGAATGGAAAACAATGTGGTTGTTCACTAATAAAAACTATTGATTTCTATGTGAGAGATTGTAGTATATTATGTAGAGGTAGAGGCAAAGATGATTTCTCTTATGGTGCAAATTCCATGTATGATCTGCTACGAAATCGCCCTCGTTTCAAATATAATGGTCTTACTCTCTCCTATGATTTTTTTTGTTTGCATAAGATTACTCATAAGATTTATGGTCCATGTTTAAGATTTTTCATCAAATATTTTAGTATTTGTTTCATATTTAACATTTATGATTAGATTTTTTGGTCTCTATCTAATACTTATTTATTTTTTGGTGTGTAGGGTGACCTTGGTTGGCCATGGATGCTTTCTGGGGTTACAAAGTGGAGTTTGTGTTTGTTATTTCTCTTTGTTTGTTTTCTTTTTGTTTTTTATGTTCTCTTTTGCTATCGTTTCCATTGTTGTTTTTCTATTGCCATGGGTGTTATTTTTTTTGCTTTAGTGAGCATGGCCATGCTAATTTTGCGGTTTAGCATTTTTTTTTTCTTTTTTCATCTATTTTTCTTATATTTGTGAGTAGTTTTTGTTTTGGGTTCAATTGGTGTGAAAATTAAGGTAGATATTAACAACCAATATTTTCGGTTCACGACTGATGCATATTCCACAGGTATGGTGGGGAAAGATGGAGGTATGTATGGGAGAATTTACTTGTTTTCTGCTACATAATTTTATGGATGCATGCTATTTTAATTTAACTCATTTGCTGCTTCATAATTATATCATGTATGTTTGTTTAAATTTAGAGACAACATGAGTAAAGGAAGGTAATTGAGATTTCCATTTTTTTTTTCTAGAAGAAAAAAAACCTCTTATATTCATGCGGGGTGAATATACATGTTCTAGTCCCTTTCGATGACCTCTAATACATCCAAAAATTCTAAAAAACCTGCTAACTACTAAGCAAAAAGTTTATTTTTGTCCTCTTTTTACATACAAAATGGTTTTGTCTTTTACTCACTTTGACCTTACTAGTCCATATTCTATCTCCTATCTATCTATGCATCACAGATTTTTTCTAAAAGCGGAATTGCATGGCCTTGATCTCTTCTCCATCTATGAATTCATAAAGACCAAAATTCCTTGGAGGCAGAGACAGGGCTTCCTTAGAAAGTTCGTCAACTTTCCCATTTAACTCCCATAAGATATGATTGAAGGATATCCATTCGAAAATTGATATGCCAATTTAATGTGGCATACTAGAGGAGCAAGACTGGCATCTAACATTGTAGCCTTCTATTGTGCCCAATCAATTACTAGTTTTTAGTGGCCCATGACTTGCAATTCCTTGACATCCTTTTCTATTGTTGCTTCCAACAACGTACATAATGCTATGAACTCAACCTTGTTGTTTGTTCCTGCACCTAGGGCATATCTGATATGCAAGTAGTGTTTGTGAGTAAGGAACATTACCACTCCCACTCCACAGACAGGGGGGTGTCCTTGACATGCCCCATCAAAATAACCGCAAGGTATTTCATAATCAAGTGTGGGCATGGACAAGTTCCTTGGATTCTTGTTCTTTAGCTCGATCTTAAATTCTTTGGCAAGATTTAACGTGATGTCTGTTGTTATTTCAAGTGGGATATTCTTGTCCTTGAAGGTGTTGGAGTTACGATCCCACCATAGATTATTAGCCATAATGCTTGGAATCCCTGCTAAATTTTGGATTGCTTTGTCTTTCATCCAATCATTAAGACAATCCTACAGTCTGGGTGTGTTCCAGGATGACTTCAGAATAATCTTTTCTTGAACTATCTTCATTACCTGAACTGCATAAACACAATCAATAAAAATGTGTGAGATAGATTCTTCATGAGATTTGCATAAAGGGCATCTATTGGGACCATTCCATTCTCATTTTATTCTGTTATACCAAGTTAACAATTTGTTGTTCCGAGCCAACCGCAATGTTATTTTTCACTTTAATGGAGCACTAATCTTCCAGATTAGGCTCCACCACCATTTTTTGTCCCCTTCCGAAATGAGATTCGGCCCAAACTTTGTATCCCATTTTTGTTGTGAAATCCCTCGATTTTGGGTTTTTAGACCAGCATAGGCTATCTGGATCTTCCTCCACGAGAAAAATGAAATTTGTAACCATAAGAACAATAAATTGGCTCCATTCTTCAACTTCAACTCCAACCAAACCCAAGGAGCTTACTGATTTCCACCCCTCTCTGCCTCTTGATTGAGGGTATTTGGTTTTTTCATAGCCGAGAGTGTATATATTTTGTGATCTTAGGGCCTAGATGAGAAGATCTGAAAGACGAAAATTGTTACCTGCTCTTGCTAATTTTCCAAATAGTCCAATCGCCAACCAGTGGAAAGGTTGAGACCAGGGTTTTGTAGACTATGGATCCCTTGGCAAATTTTTGGGGTTGTTTAAACCACTCTTCCGTAGATAAATCCGGAAAGTACTTTGATTGAAGAATTCTAGCCCATAGGGAGTTTGCTTCAGTTAATCTCTATAGGTTTCTTCCTGCTAGAGCTTGCACAAAGAAATAGATGTTCTTAATACCCCATCTGCCAATATCCTTGCGTAATGCTATGGCAGACCATTTTGCCAAAGGGGTCCCTCCCGATTTTTGTGAGCCTATTAGAAACTAAATTTTTGTATCTTAGTGAGGATTCCTTTTGGAATTGTTGCGATGGATGTCCAGAAGATAGGAATAATTTTCAGTATTGACTTAAGCGGGACTGGGCGTCTTATGCTGGACAAAAGTCTGTTTACCCGAACTGATACTCGAGCTTCGACCTTTTTGACTAGCCATCCCCAATTGATATAAACCTATAGTTATCTAGCTTGAGATGGAACCCTGGATATTTGAAACCTCATCCAAATTTCGCATAGGAACCGAAAAAATATTGCCAATCTGCCTCTTCTCTGATGTTAAGCACTGGTTGGGGATTAGGCATGATTTGTTGAAATTAACTTCCATGCCTATGGTAGAGAAAAATTAATCGAGTGTAACTTTCAACGTTGAAATGTCCCTTAAGGAGCCTTTGGTATAGTAGAAGACATCATCCACAAATAAAAGATGTGTGATCATTTCCATTTTCGATACCTTTAGCCCCCTAATTGATCTTGCTTCCTTTGCTTCTGTAATCACTTTTCTCGGGGCCTCTGCTATGATGAGGAATAGAAAGGAGGACATATGAATCCTTGCCTTAGGCCCCTCGAAGCTTTGAAGAACCTTGAAGGTGCTCCATTTTATTAAGATCGCGAAAGACTCTGATTGTATGCAACCAATTATCCAATTAACCACTAAAAGAGGAATAGTCGCAAGAAGGTCCAATCGACCCTATTGTATGCTTTTGATAGGTCTAGCTTTAGAGTGGCGACCTTTTGTTTTGATCTTTTAGCAGAATGAAAAACTTCCTGAGCTATTATGACTGCATCACTAATTTGCCTGTGTTGTAGAAAGCCAGATTGCTCCTTTGACATAATCTCACTCAAGATAGGCTTCAATCGTCTTGCTAACACCTCAAAAGTCTAAATCGGAGGAGAATTCTTTCTTAGAACTTCTCCTTCCACATAAGCCACTTGTGACTCACTAAGTTCCTCTCGAGAAGGAAAGGAACCTATGGGGGTACCGGGAACCTTAGGATTTTAGAAACCTTGGGAGCGAGGCACAAGAGGTGAGGGGGCAGGGGAAGGAGTAGCAGAAAAAACATTTAAAAGAGCGGGGCAGTGGGAGGGAGGGAGGGGGAGAGAGAATACCTTCTCAACCTTTTTTTGCCCATATTTTAGGTTTACGATTGAATAAGGGAGAAAATTGCTTGCATTGTGATTGAACATGACCAATAGCATGGCACACAAAACAATGAAAAGGATGTTTCTAGTATTCCACTTTCTGCTGCCAGGTGTTCTCCCCAAACACCTACTCCAGATTGCACACCAACCCTTTGCGTACCTCCCCATATCAATTTGGATCCAATCCCATCTGTAATCAACTTTCGACTCCCAGTTTGGTTTAAGACCAACAAAGATGCCTGATTTGTTACCTATAGCCTTTGATCATCATAATTATGACTTTGTTCTCTATACCCAAGAGATTCATACTTCTCCCCTTGTCGTAAAAAAAAAGAACAAAAATTGATTTTTGAATTCCACATGGATTGTCCTATATTCATTCAGACCAGACCAGACGTGCATGGATCCCGTATCTGATCCTCCTTGTATCTATATCTTTTAAATTGCAAATCATTTATTTTGCTACAAATGCGATTGAATCAAATGTCACTCAATATGAATATCCTGACACAATCTCTGGCAAAAACCGCAACAGTAATAGAGAAAATGACGTAGACGACACTACAGGAATTGACCAGACCCAAGGCTCTACAAGACTACGAGCTCGTCGATCAGGTCGGGTTGGGTAGACCAGGGGTTAGTGTGTAAACTTTATTTGGCTCCATTGAGAAATAAAGGACCCGCACAGGGGCAATATCCATTGGTATGTGTATGGTTATTGGACAAGAAGGTCGTCTCAGAATCCAGACAGAGGTCAAGCTTTCAAAAACTATGGATGATGCATTTCTTGACTTAATTAGGCTTGATGCGACCAAGCTAGTTAGGTTGAGGCACCCTAGTGTGGTTCATGTTCAGGGTTTGGATGTGAGTAAAGGATCCATGGCTATGGTTACAGAGCTAATTTTCACGTCCGTGGCTAATTCATTGGGCAAGTTCGATAATGTTACGAAGGTGTCGAAGGATCTGAAGGGCCTGGAAAGGCTTTGGCTTTTAATTGTTTGTTCCATCAAAAAATTATTGCAAATTCTGTAATTTGAATGGAGAAATTTCTGTAAATATTTTTGGCCTTCATTCCAAACATTGAAGAACATTTTTCTCTTAAATCATCTAAGATATCATACACTCTAAGTATGCAATTGTATGTCTTCTAAAGTGAAAATAATTCAAGTCTATCCCCAAAAATGATCAGGTGGACCTGCAACAGACCAACTGAGGACCATTGTATTTAAGTTCTAATGTGCAATGGGGGATTTTGTGTTGATTTTGTAGCGTCGGAAAGGTAATTCCACAAAGGCTCAGTGTCTAGCCTGTGGAAATCATCCTTGTAACCTCTCAGCAGAGCTTAGGGAGTTCACCTTATGAGCTAAATAATTAAAGTGAATGTTCTTTTATTAATTAAGTTAAATGCCTAAGTTAATGGCATCAATAACTTAAACTTTGATTAAGTCATGACCGTTATATCTAAAGTAAAGGTGAGATTAGATCTCAACCTTTAATCACTTTGGAGATTTAGGATTTTGGTTTAAGGTTTGATTTGGTCTAATCTCAATATTATAAAAAAGCAGCGAAGGTGAGATGAGAAGACATTTTGATGGTACACAAAGAGTGAGTGAGCACTCAGGTGTGCCGGGGCAGAGGCCGAGGAAAGGGTGCAAAGTGGAAACAAGGAATATAGAAACCCATAAGATTGAAGGATAGATATTGCCCTAGGCTATTTGCTAATTTGTATTTCCTCAGAAGGTCCATTATCCCAGGACGGGAACCCTGATTTTATCGCAATAAAATCATCACATAACTGGTTTTCCCGCGAGGGTTTTTCGAGGGATTTTACCTGAATATCGTGTGAAAATGTTTATGGTTTACATTGTTAATGCTTTTGCAGATGTTTGTTAAGAACCTAGTAGTATTGAAATTCAATAAATCAGTTTTGCTTGGAATTAACAATCGTGTGCTAGGTTACAGAAAATTGACAATCGGGACCTTCCAATGAAAATAGTTGGAAATGCCATCCAACCGATCCTCAAATCTAATGCATGCAACCATATTCCCTATCACTATTCAAAGGAAAACAAACAATAGATTTTCCCCCTTCAACTTTGCCCAAAAATCTCACTGCTCACTGTCACTCAGAGCTTGGTTAGAGCCCAAGCTTTGATACCATGTAGAAATTTAAATGACAAAATCAACTTATAAAAATTATTTCATACACTTAGCAACTTAGAGATAATTGTATTAAATGAACTCTGAAACGTATAACCACACTCAAACATACCACAAGAAGAAATACACATTGCCAAGCTCTTTAGCAGCGAAATAAACACAATGAACTACAATCATTCAACTCAAAAATTTAGGCAATGCCAGAGAAAACCCCAATGTGGGGAAATCCAATGAGAGAGAGATATTTTATTAGCTTTAGAAAAATTGTATCAGCAAAAACTAACAAAACCCAGTAGAAGAAAACCACTTACAGTCACAAAACTACCTCTCCAAATGCTGTCTAGGAAACTATGCAAAATGAGCTGTATGACCTGCACGACCCAACTATACCAGCACATAGAAAAACATGCCAAAAACATACTGTATGGATAGCAGCACAAAAACGCCCCCCACAACAAGAAAAATACACCAGCAGATACCTCGGTTTGCATGCAACAAACCAGTCTCGAAATCTGTGCCCCTTTCCTCTATTGTACAAACTATACAGATCTGTACAGTATGGCCTTCAGAACAACAAAAAACTCAAACTCAGTTACACAACAACTTTCTTTGGGATTTTTTCCCTCTTTCTTCTTGGGAAATGTGCCCAGATTTTGCCCTCTCCTCTTCAAGCTATATCTCTCTCTCACACAATCTTTTCTCTTGTGTCTTGCACACTACCCTAGGTATTCTCTTATAATATGAAAGTGGCCCTTCATGTTCTCCAACGCTAAATCTAATGGCCAAGATCTAATCTTGCCTTTACAAGATGAAGGGTCATGATTCATTCCCTCCAAAATAAATCACTTTAAAATATTAGAGTACATTCTCCCTTTATAATATAAGTGCACTTTATGAGATAAATTCACTTTAATATTAGAAGGTACACTTTATTAGAAAGTCACTTACACAAAAGAACCACTTTATCACAACTTTATAAAAACCCATTACAAAGTAAAGTGTCTAGTAGTGTAGGTACAAGGTTACTTCCGCATACAAGACAAACATGCGGAGTACCTTGTGAGCTAAAAAACTAACACTGATTTGTGTCGGGGCAGAGGCCGAGGAAAGGGTGTAAAGGGGTAGATATTGCATTCATATGCTTCCTTATTTTAGTTCAAGGCTTCCATGGGGTACTTGAATATGTGGCTAATTTGGTTCTCATGGTTTTTTGTTGGAGATGGGACAGTTGGAAATAAATCATGGTTTGCTGCAATTAGCAAAACCACTAGGATTTCTTCAAAATAATGCACGACTGATTCATCATGCCATGTCACTTGAGGTTGGTTGGTGGTGCATGCTTTTGTTCTTTGACTAGTCAGTTGCTTCAAAATTGTTAATGTGCACCAAACAAGAGCTGATCAGATAGTCCAAACCATAACCAAGATATAGTCCAAGCCAAAACGGAATTTGCTAGCTGCAGCAGCTGCAACGACAAATCTCCTCCAATCCTACGCACAAACTAGGGAACTGCGCACAAGTGCTGCTCTACAATTCTGAGAATGCCTGCCAGAATGAAGATTGGCCTCTTGTATTTGTACTAATTCTGGCTAACTGCCTGGGCTGACTTCTCATTCTGGGTACCTATTTATTCAGTATATATTATTTCCTTTGGCTGACTTCTTCTCTTGTGGGCTAATAACCTAATACCAATTATCCTCTTGAGCCGACTTGTCTTGTAGGGTTATTAGCCAACTCATTAGGGTTTATTTTTGCTTCTCGGAATATTCTATTCTCGTCAGGTTTACACGTGGAGGTAAATACCTCCTGCAACTACCATAATATTAACNATTAGGTTATTAGCCAACTCATTAGGGTTTATTTTTGCTTCTCGGAATATTCTATTCTCGTCAGGTTTACACGTGGAGGTAAATACCTCCTGCAACTACCATAATATTAACACTCCCTCCTAGCTAGGGAGGGTATTACAGGTAATGGTATTAAGCACAAACATACCATTCACCTGGTAGCATCAACATAGTCGCATAGACTTTCCCATGACTAGATCATGAGCACCATCATCACCATCAGTGTCATCAACTGCATCATCTCTCAAAACCATACTCTATCTGAGTAATTAGACATGATGTTGGATAAGTCACTCACACCACAAAGTGACACAAGATCCATTCTTCTAATCTGGACATATGTCCTAAAAGAATAAATGTATTGAACCATTTTCCGTCTGGGAAATCTCTGTCCATTGATCATCCATCTAGCTGATAATCATTTTCAATACTGCTGGCAATCAGAACAATACCATTCAATAGAACACAACAGTGTCTATCCATAGTAGTACACAACTACAATCCATTGGCACACTACCACAACAAGTAGCACACAGGTACTTGATCAGTGACGTATAGTCACAAACAATGGAACACATCCACCATAGTAGTATACATCTACTGTCTAGAGTCATACAATCTTCATAAGAATCATCTGATATCAACCTGCACAGAAACAATGTTATGATATAAACTGAGTCATCTGGGCCATTCTTCCACTCACATCTGTGAGATCTTGGAAAAGCATCTGCCCTCAAAAGGTCAAACATCAATGATGAGCTATCTGGACTATTCTTCTCAAGTAAGGAAGAATAACTATTCTGATTTCTAAGCCTGGACCATTCCCCACCCTGGGCCATTCCTCCGGCACTAAAAAAAGTGCAACCCAGAGAGAATGAATCTGCCCTAAGGAATGATTCTTTAGACCATTTCCTAAGGAAATGACTGTCCAGCACCAACCTCCAAAATGAACCATTCCACATGTTAACCACAATGGGAAATCGATGTCCGGTGAGGTGGGCCAGTATTCTTGAGTAACCCTCAAGAAGAGAGATTGCGTTAGACCAATCCCCATGTTAATCTCAATGGGAAATCGCTGTCTATGGTACATCAACAATCCATCGAACCATTTTCATTACAAAAATGATCGTTCGATCTGAACCATTTTCCAAACTGGAAGATGCCTGTCCATCAGAAATCTCAAACCACTTTCCAAACTGGAAAGGAACTGCTCATCTTAGACCATTTTTCGAACTGAAAAGTGACTGTCCATCAATCAATAACACATCAGTGCTCCCTCCCAACCTGGGAGTCATCTCTTCCTTTTTCAATAAGGAAGTCATCTCCATAAGCTCCAACTTGTGTACACAAACTCTTTCATCTTGGGCAGAAGATTTACCAAAATGTCTGCTTATCTTCTCATCTGTGGAGATATGTATTGGAGAACCACTTTCTCCTTTCTGGACTTCATCATGGATAATGTAATTCTTAATTTTCAAATGTACTTCGGTCTGGAACACTGGTTTCTCTGAAGGCTTCATGTAGCTCTGATCAATAAAGTATATCATTGTTGGATTTCTCTTGGTTCCTGCTAGCTCACAACATCATGGCAAGGGTCAAACTTGAACATATCCATGTGGTACTTCTTCTGTCATCATGCGATCTTTGTCATGGATTGGCAATCCATCATCCTCATCTTCTGAGTAATCATTCTGATACAATATCTCTGTTATAGAAAATCTTCACTACGCTTCTGTTGTGCATTGGAGATTCTCCACCAAGTTATCTTCTTCCATCTGCATACAAGGGTCTCTTTATGGTATGCCTCAAAGTCTTGAGGTTACTCTTCATACTCTCTTTGTTCAATTGCTCTGGAGAACAGTCTTTGCATTTATCTGATGTAGAACTCCAACCCATGAATATTGCGGATGATGTAATGACTCATGTAGAGGTATGTCTGGTTTACTGGAACAAGTAATCATCATAGTCTTCTCCCTCCATCTGGGAGAACCTCTAGTTCTGGATCTTGCAATACTTGCATATATACACTATTCTTCATCACAACTTTCAGTTACTCTGCTTGATTTATTTTAGTGAGTTCATATCAGGCTGGTAATCTTGTGTTTCTTTATACAATGACTGGCTGTTCTAGCTTCTCTTTCTTTCTTGGAATCTTCATGTTCTTTTAGCTCTTGGGTCCATGGAGTTTCTTACAGATTCCATGCCCTAAAGATTCAACTTCTTCCTTTCATCATAGGATCACAGATGTGGATGGACAACCAGGGATACTTTAAGGCTTCTCTTCGAAGAAGACTTCTTCACATACTGCCTTTCATGGCTGCTACCATGGATATATACTTCATCATCTTCAATGGATCATAGGATTAGCTCCCTCCTAATCCTTGCTTCATGTGTGAGTGCATGTTTTTCTTTTGGAATATATAATCGACTCCCTCCATATAACAGAGTCCATGCTTCCATTTGCATCCTTATTGTCTTCTGCAAAGCGTCATTAGTCTTTCTCCAATTTCCTCTTGATTGCTGACTTCTTTCTGTCTTTGCTTATTCTAAGTCTCTTTAGGATTGATTCTGATTTTGGCTTATCTTGTAATAGCTTCCACATGATTTTTTTGATGTATTTCATCCTTTCATGTGTGAGTGCATGTTTTTCTTTTGGAATATATAATCGGCTCCCTCCATATAACAGAGTCCATGCTTCTGTCTGCATCCTTATTGTCTTCTGCAAAGCGTCATAAGTCTTTCTCCAATTTCCTCTTGATTGCTGACTTCTTTCTATCTTTGCTTTTTCTAAGTCTCTTCAGGATTGATTCTGATTTTGGCTTATCTTGTAATAGCTTCCACATGATTTGTTTGATGTATTTCATCCTTTGATATTTGTTATCTGACTTGTATAATGATAGCAATCCTTATCTTCTTGTTCTTCCATAGGTATAGTTCTTCTTGGAACATGTTATATTTTAAGAGATAGATATACAAGATATGTATAGAGACTATGCAAACAAGATATGTACAAGAACTAAGAAGAGTATTGTTACCTTGTATTTAGAAGAAGAAGTCTGTTTTATCCTTCTTGCCTTTCTTTGAGGGTTCCCTTTCTTTGGCAACTGATGCTTCGTGTGTTTCCTTCCTTTTCTTTAACTCAGGACAATGACTCTTGTAGTGACCATACTTTTGACAATTGAAGCATTGTATCCTTGACATATCTTTCTCTTGATTTGTTTTCTTCCTGGAGCCAAACTTCGTTTTGTTTCTAAAATCCTTGAACCTTGCTGTGAAGGCTTGATCATCGTACTTTTTGGGGGGTTTCTTTTGCACTGATCCTTGATTCTTCTTGAGCACAGCAAGTCCAAAGTTCTTCAAATGTAGCATACTCCTTCCTTGTGTTCATTCTTGCGGCAAATGCATCCCACATCTTGGGAAGACTATTGAGTACTATGTTTACCAATTCCTTCTCTGAAATGATCTATGATCTCTTCAATAGCTTGTATTTGATCTCTTAATTGAGAGATTCTCACAAAGTATGATGTTATGCTGTCATCATGATTCATCTTCATGTCACTGAGCTCATTTTTCAGACTCATTACTTGTCCAATGTTTCTGACTAAGAAGAGGTTTGTTAGGGCATCGTACATCTTCTTCTATGAGTCAATATGAGAGATGTAGGGTATCAAGTGGTCCTTTATAGCGTCCACTATGATACTCATGGCATTGATGTCACTGTCTTTGAACTTCTCCATAACTGCAACGATAAAATGGATTGGAATGAGCAAGATCAGATTTACCCTGATCATCGTCTTGATGGTCTTCTTCTGAGTTAGAGGTGCTTGTTTTAGTGCTATGTGAGTAGTCAAGCAAAATCAGTGATGAGTCTAAATAAAACCATCTTGGAGTATTGCCTTCATGAGATAGGGGAGGAGGGTTGATTTCATTTCTTCTCAAGTTCAAAGTAGTTACTCGACTTTCTGCGGTTCCTTCTCTTTTCCTTCTTCAAACTCTGGTTCCACGATCTTTACTTTCACGATATCCAACACTTTATTCTTGGCAAGGATGAGGTCAATCCTTGTCTTCCACATTCTGAAGTTAGAAGCTCCATCTAACTTGTTTTATGACTTCATAGAGTAAGTCATGGCTTCTTTGACTTGGTCGACCCTAGATTTGACCAAAAAACTCAAACTTGATGTCTTGGCTTGCTGAGAGTACCAGGAGATGTGCTAGGCTAGGGCGCACTGGTCTATCTAGAGATTAGGTCAATCCCTTCACTTAAGGTGCCTCAACGAGAGGATTAGGGCTTCTACAAATGCACCTGCTAGTAACCCTAGCGACAGTGCTTTGGTGACGACTCCTGCTAGAAACCCCATTGACAATTCTTCAATGAGCTTAATATCCTTATGGCTATGCTTCCTTCCAGCGGTTAGACTTAATGAAGGAGGTGTGGGCCCATAACCTGTTAGAATATAATGGATGTGCTCATTTTACCATTGACAATATCACTATTGTCACCCAACCATAGGCCGAAGCCACTCTCCGAGCAC
Source organism: Picea sitchensis (assembly GCA_010110895.2). Classification (NCBI taxonomy): domain Eukaryota; kingdom Viridiplantae; phylum Streptophyta; class Pinopsida; order Pinales; family Pinaceae; genus Picea; species Picea sitchensis. Next base: position 105,262 of record SNQJ01S0021700.1, on the reverse strand, counting down.
CTTAACCTTGACAGAGAATCACTCTGGAAGCAAACCCTAGGCTAGATAGCCAAACAAAGGGTAGC
>SNQJ01S0021700.1:85298-105147 GCA_010110895.2 Picea sitchensis | reverse complement strand
CCTAGGCTAGATAGCCAAACAAAGGGTAGCACACCTTTCCCCAAGGATAACGCACCAAACAAGAGCTGATCAGATAGTCCAAACCATAACCAAGAGATAGTCCAAGCCAAAACGGAATCTGCTAGCTGCAACAAAAACTCTCCTCCAAACCTGTGCACAAATTGGGCAACTGCAGTGCGCACAAGTGCTGCTCTGTAATTCTGAGAATTTTTCCATAATGAAGACCGGCCTCCTGTATTTATACTAATTCTGGCTAACTGCGTGGGTCAACTTCTCATTCTGGGTACCTATTTATTCAATATATATTATTTGCTCTGGCCGAATTCTTCTCTTGTAGGCTAATAACCTAATACCAATTATCCTCTTGAGTCGACTTGTCTTCTAGGGTTATTAGCCAACTCATTAGGGTTTATTCTTGCTTCCCAAAATATTCTATTCTCGTAAGGTTTACACGTGGAGGTAAATACCTCCCGCAGCTACCATAATATTAACAAAGGATACATACGAAAATAGGTGGGACATTTTAGTTAAGAAACACCAAAGTCACAAGACATGATGACATGGAATACAGAGGGCACATAAATATGAGTGTTCAACATGTGACACGTCGACCCTTGAAAAATTGAAAATTACACATACAAAAATGAAATATAGATATAAAGATTCATATTTTGTTAGAAACTAAAAGATTTAATCATGTACATAAGAAAGACATTTGATTCTGTACTAAAAAAGCCTTAATGGATATTGTATCTTTCATTTGTAAAGTAACCAAGTTGAATATATAGTAAGTTTAAGCTAGGTAACATAGATCTTCATTCCACCATTTAGGTTGTAAGGTACATATATTCAAGTGATTTTGCATTTATCATAATTTGGAGGGGGACTTGAGCTTATCCGTCTCTTCAAGATTAAGAAAAAAACATGGGATTAAGACCTGAAATTTCCTGATTTAAGAGGGTCAAAGATACATAAGGATAGGTAGGACATTTTAGTTAGGAAACACCAAAGTCACCAGACGCGATGAAATGGAATATAGAGGACACATAAATACGAGTGTTCGACACGTGACACAAAAACCCCTGAAAAATTGAAAATTACACATACAAAAATGAAATATAGATATAAAGATTCATATTTTGTTAGAAACTAGAAGATTTAAATGATACAAAACATCTAACATAATACATTGTAACATCAATGATGATTAAATGATACATTGTAACATCTAACATAATCTCATTAAGTCATCAAAATAAAAATGTATTACAATGGACATAGATATTGGGTACGAGTCACTATAGGTGCGAATGCCAATCGAAAATACAAAATAACCATCGAGTAGGTACTAGAACCGTAGATGGAAGAATCTCACAGCTCATGAGTCGTGACTACCATCTGTCCTCCATGTTATAATCATCAAGATCAACACCACTAGCGTTGTTCTCTCGTCCATCCTCGTCGTCATCTATATCCAATGCAATCTGTGCATTTGTTGGTGTGGAGAATCACCATCATCAAAAGTGACTAGCTGTAGCACTAGTTCATTAAGATCCAAGTTGGCTAATTCCAACTCAACATTGTTGTCCAAACACATATCATCAGGAAACACATCCCACATCTTTGCCTTTCTCTTCAACACTCTTCTCTCCGCCTGTAAATAAGACAGAGGTTGGTGTGCACATAAGATTTTATACTTGAGTGTACCTCTGTTCCAACCTTTGCCTCTGTGGGATCAAGGTAAGCAACTCAATCTACAATGGGATCAGTTGTTGGTGCTGGAAGAGATGCTTCGGGATTTGCTCAGGGAACAAGGTAAACAACTGGTTCTGCTAATGGATATGCTTATGCTGGTGGGTATACATAAACCACTGCTGTTGGTGCAGGATATGGATATGGGTATAGAGCTGCTCATGCTTATGCTACTACCGGTGGCTATCCAACTGGCACTTCAGCTGCTCTTGGGGACTGAAGCGCATCTTAAGGAAGGAAGGTTAGCTTTGGTTTTACCCGCACGGAAAGAGAGAGCAGATTACTAGAGACTGCTTTCAACCCAGAAGCGTAAGAGCATTAGATTCTATTTGAATGAAAATACGATACAATTATATCCTGAATGGAGAGTCAAACCACTACGAACTACTAGTTTACAGGTTTAAGAAGCACTCACTGCTATGGGACATGATAGACACTAAAAGAAAGACAGATGGATGCATGGATGGTACGACTAACTGGCATCGCTGGGGGGACGTGGCTCGCTGAGCTATCTGGGTTAGCAGGAGGGGGGCAGGTAGTGGCTGGGTGGGATCGATGGATGGCTTGGAATCACTAGGTTAGCCGTATGAAGTGGGTGGATGCATGGGAAATCGGGTGGGTTAGAACCCGCATGAAGTGAAGTTAAACCAAGCGCTTTGGACATTTGGACATTAAGCCAAAAGCTTTTACCCACAACTTGAAGCATTGCCACAACCCTGATGTTACCCACTAGTTGCCTCCCTACCCTTGACTCTAAGGTTTGTTTGGGGGCGCCAACAGAACCAACCCTTTAATAAGGTTTCTTAGTACTTTCTCCCACAGCCTCAGGCAGGGAGGACACCCTAGAACCCCTTTCTTACCTCTTGCCCATGGGAATCGGAAATATGCTGGGTAAATTTTTACTAGGGTCATGACATAAGAGTTCAACAATCAATGCCACCAACATCGAGGTACATAAAGGGCTTGGTGCTCTTGATCAAATGCCATTTTCATAACCTCATATAGGATAGAATCCAGTGGAAACATTACAATCATGCCAATCTTGAAATCATCAAAACCGTTAAGTCTGCTGAATTTTGAATGGGATTTGAAATTCTACTACTTCGATATGTGGAGTCAAATGAGGTTGGGACCACTCTCAAACATACTGAAACAAATTTTAAAAATTTAAGTAAAACGATGACATCCTTTTACTTTAAGAATCTAATATTACCATTAATTACTAGGGTGGGTGAAATGAAGGGCGTGGGGACCTTTTTAAATAGCATTAGTAGGGAAAAATAACCCTTAGCTACACACCAAAATACCTCAGAGCTCCAACTTGCATGAGAAAAAATGAGCCCGAGTCCTTTTTTGTGCATGACAATTGTCCTGAAATTAGGACACATGTCCACGCGAATCCGTTTTCCCACGTGGGATTCATGATGCGGGGGGTTGGAACATGTCCTGTTTCATAAGGCAAAACCTATATTACATGGATTTCTAGAATGGGATTGGAACAAGTTATGGGTGTAGCTGGAAGTTACCCTCCAAATTTCTAGGGGACAACAAAAAAATATTAATTTTTTTTATAAATTCTAAAATAATCTAAGAAATAATAAAATATTAGAAAGTCCCTGAAAAAGTACAAGGAATTTTAAAAATCAAGGACGATACATCATAGATCCCATTGTTTATTCAAACACTAAAATATAAAATGTTAATCTATCTAATACAAGTGAGCAAATACATAGTCCAAAATGGCAAAATGCCTAAAATATTATATTCTCCAAACTGGCTCTCCATTTCAAGTCTCCACTGCACATGATTGAATCTCCAATACAACACTATCCATAGATTGAGAATGACTCATATGAATGCTCCAAATACCAAATAATGAGTACAGATAGCTTGCTGGTTTGTTTATGTTTTTAGTAGACCAAGTGCAACTCTCTTCTTGCCTCCAAACATGTCAAATGGTTTAAAAAATGACAGGGAGGCATTTTTCTATTGTTGGGCTTAGAGTTGTTTTTTTTTTTGGTTTTTTATTCTTTTTTTTCCTTCAGTTTCTAACTTGGCCCAAAAGGACCACCCTCGGCAAAGTAGGTGCCAAAACAAGCATGTTACAGGCCTGTTGAGGCCAAATAGGCCAAGGGATGCCCAGATGTCCATGTTTCTGGCAGGGGATCCCTGAGTTGGGGATGTTGTCAGTGCCCACATTCTTGAAGCCATCCCAGTCAAAAGAGACATCCCTTAGCTGTCCCCAAGTACCCTGGGATCGGGGAACCCCAGGGATGGGTTCACATTTTACATATAGGGCAGAAGAGTTGTTCATAACCATCATAAAGGCTGCAGTCCTTGTATTTATATTTTAAACTATGTTGGTCAGGTAGTTTGGCAATTAAATGAATCCGTATATAGAGGTTGTGCATGGAATAATTATCCTAGTGTCTCTAGAGGTCAATGAGCAGTAGAAATATCCATTTATTTTTTTTATTTTCACTTTTTTGATGTGTAGATGATACTATTCTAAGATGCAAAAAATTTAAATTATTACCCTTCTCATTTTGGTTTTCCTTATTGCTACTTTAGGTTTGTCAGTGGATTGAAAGAATAATAACTTTGACATGGAGCCTATCAATGTTTTCCAGTATATTCCTACGACGACGTGTATCAATTGGCACAATTTTTTAACCATCTAAGTTGCATTTACGTTCATTGTGTTTCCTTAATATGACGAACTGTGGCAGTACTGTGTTTACGATATCATATTTTAATTTGGTGGGTAAATAGTGGGAGTTACTTCCTCATTCTGTATTAAGCATCTTAAACAACCTTAGGCTTCTTATATTTTCTCTGTTTACGCACTCATATTTGTTTTTGATGCCTAAATGAAGACAGTTTTTATTACTTCCAGTGGAGCATGGAAACTTAGTGGCTTTGGATTTGCGATTGCTATCGATAAGGTTTCAGGAGACACAATTACATTTTGGGCTTTTCATTTCCCAGTAAGTAAATTTATGATTCCGATAGGTTTATTTGAATTTTTATGAAAGTGTAAGAAGTATAATAACATTCCTTAAATATCATTGTAAATATGAAGAGTCATAGGTGATAGGAGGAGTCACCCATTAAGGGAAGAGACCAAAGGTCATCTGATTTGTATTTATAATTGTTTCACGTTAATGCAAGCATCAATTGTGGAGTTAGTTTTGTTGTCCATACCTGGCCTATGGAAATCCATAACAGATTTCAATAAGGACTCTTGCCTCTTGAACTATGCTGAGCTTTGTTGTAGCTTTTTGCTGAATGTATGGGAGACTCCCATCCCTTTTTTGGTGATGCTACTGGACTATCACAGGCTATGAGGAAGTAGTAGACTACTGTCATATGTGCAATCTGGCTGATTTTTCAGAATAACTTAACAAGGGAGAGAGCTCACTTTTGATTCTAAAATTTGATGCTCCTGTCGTGCTTTTAGATCTCTGATCAAGTTCTCTTGCCTTCAATCTGGCAAAGACAAATGAAAATATTTTCAAACAAAGATAGGAGATTCTTAGAAGAGTTGCACAACACACATAAATTTTCATTTGTTGTTCTGGAGCCTACTGGATATTATCCAAATTGTGTGTTATCTGAGGTTGGAACTGCTAATGAGACCTGCTTACGAAAACATAGGAGACTGCTATCCAGTGTTCTCAAAATATTATTTCCAATATACCTGTATGCCTCCACACAAAACCTGAAATTTCATTCTCGGAAAGTTGCTAGCACAATAATGGATTAATAGCATTGGGTATTAGCTATCGTTCTAACAAACTCTCCTTTGTATTATTTCCCAGTGGGAAATTCAATAAGAAATGGGTTGTAAACTTCTCATTCACAATTAACTGTTAAAGTTTTTTCTGTAATTGGAAAGGATCCTTGCAAATACCAGCTTAACAAACTATTGTTATAACTTACGGAAAAGAGTAATGTACTTTATCTTGTTTGAACTGACTTCATGGATGATAATTAGGAATTTTTGTCTTAGAGATTTAGATGAACAAATTTGTTGTGGTTTTCTTTTCACTTTGCTGGCCTCTATGGAACGGTTGAAGCTGATGGGACTTGTCATTTTAAGTGGGATTTTGAAGTTTCTTGATGGACAAACAACCTCTGAGCCAGGTCTGTTTGATGCCTTGATTGAGCATTAATCCCATGATTATTTGCCTGACACGTGTATGCCTAGTTTACTGCTTTATTTTGTCAAATTCTTGAATCTCAAAATTTACATGCGCAAATAGATAAAGGAAAGAAATATATTAGTGATAAGAAGTCCCTTTTGCACTTTCTTTCTGTTTTGGCACTGGTTGTACTTTTGAGACCCATTGACCCACTATCATGGTCATTCATTAATAAAATTATCTTATTTTATCTTAGCTTATTAACGGTATGGATGTAGTCTTTTAGGAAATTTGTTTTTATAATATCAACAATTAGTAGTGTAGTTTGAATATGCATCAGGTCCTTTGTACTTAGTGTTTGATGTTATGTTTGTTACACTGAATGTGTTGGGTGAGGTTTACTCGACGAGAGCTTAAAGTATTTTCATATCAGGTTATTGGGCAGCTTGCTCAATTAGCACCACGACTTTTCAGGTCTTCCATTTAGACAAGTTTTTAGGCAAATCTCTTAGATTCTTATTAATATCAGGTCTTTTGTACTTGGTGTTTGATGTTATGTTTGTTACACTGAATGTGTTGGGTGACATTTCCAGAGGTTTACTCGAAGAGAGCTTAAAGCATTTTCATATCAGGTGATTGGGCAGCTTGCTCAACGAGCACCACAACTTTTCAGGTCTTCCATTTAGACAATCTTTTAGGGAAATCTCTTAGATTCTTATTAATTGATATTTTGAATCATGGTGTATTTAAGACAGATGGGCATAGGTTTGGGCTTTTTAGGGTCTTTGCGCCCCGTAAGCCAAGGAGGCCCCATTTGTCGGATTTTGTGATGGATTCTGGCCATGGGAGCCATGAGATTCACGTTTCCACCCTTCTCGATCAAGACACGAATTCCCATGAAAATAAAGGATTCACAATCCTTATATGTGTTCATTTTTAGTTCCAATTCTCGCTCCTTAATGAATTCGAGAAGGAATTGGTGAACCCGCTGATCATTAATCTGGTTATCCGTTGGCCCAGTCGAACGAAAGGCGATAAGTATGTCATCTGCATACCGGGCATAACGAACCAGCGGATAAGTGCCGCACAAGCGGGACATAGCCAGATCAAAGGAACGCAGATAGATGGCAGCTTGCTCAACGAGCACCACAACTTTTCAGGTCTTCCATTTAGACAATTTTTTAGGGAAATCTCTTAGATTCTTATTAATTGATATTTTGAATCATGGTGTATTTAAGACAGATGGGCATTTATTTTTGAATTTAGCGATCAGGGTACTGTCTTAGTATTGTATATTTTCTGGTTTTGAGCAGAGGAAATGTAGAAACGGCAGCATGTCTTTTTCAAGCTCTGAAGGAGGTTGATCCATCTAACGTTTTACAGTGCAAGAAGATGTTAACTCACTTGCTACAGCTTAAAAGGTGCTTAATCAGTTTTAAGTAACAACCTTCTTTTGTTTGGAATCCTTGATTACATAAATATAGGCTGCTATTGTTATCATTTATTGAAGGAGCTGAAATACCTCTAAGTTTGTAGGCACAAGATGGGGTGTATGCACATTTGTTTTCTAACCCATGTTGTGGATTGGTTGACCAAATTTGGAAGTTCCTCATAAGTAAGGCCATAAGTGATATTTGAATTGGCTACTTATCAAAAAAATAAATTGTTCATAAACTTCCAAGATTTTAAAAGACATAGCCAAACATATCTAGGTTACAACCCCTTCTCTTATTTTCATATAATTGTCCACAGTTGGAAAACAAATAACTAACATGACTAGGCATGCTATCTAACCGTTTAGCGCTATGCTATTACAACGTTAAATTGATTAGAAATGTAGATAATCAACTATTAATATACCCAACACAAAAAATAACTTGAAAACATTGATTTCCAAAAGTGTTGGACGAAGTCATCCTTGGATTCCAACATTGTCCAAAGCCCAACCTCTATATGAACCATAGTTAAAAACATTGTTCATTGTGTGGATCTCCTCAAAAAGTAAATTTAGGAATAGGTTTCTTGTCTTAAATATATCACACATCTAATTTATAACAACTAGAGAACACCAAAGCTTCACAACTTGTGAACTTTTTTTGGAATCTAAGATAACAACAATTTTAAAGCTATAAGTTTTGTGTTGTTGTTAGAACCTTACCCTAGGCTTGCTTTGTACTTAAAGCAACGAGTATTAGATGTGAAAAGGGTTCCCCTTCCCCAAAAACGGGAGGGTCACCTTGATTGCCACCATCAAAGTAGCCCCAAGCCCTCGACTTTTCAGTTGGCTCATGATTAAGTTGCCTATGAGGCATGCTTTTTGGAGGGCACTTGTAGCTAGCAAATTTGACCTACACTGGGATGCATAGAATAGGCATGCTTTTTGAAGGGCACTTGTAGCTAGCAAATTTGACCTACACTGGGATGCATAGAGAAAGGCAGGAATGCATCTAATTTCAAGTATTCTAGTATTCCTTACAAACCAAAATTCAACTAGCCTAGTCAATAATTCAAAGGAGGTCTCTATTTAATGTTTTATGCTTTGGTTTTTGTTGGGCTTAGTNCCTAGGCTTGCTTTGTACTTAAAGCAACGAGTATTAGATGTGAAAAGGGTTCCCCTTCCCCAAAAACGGGAGGGTCACCTTGATTGCCACCATCAAAGTAGCCCCAAGCCCTCGACTTTTCAGTTGGCTCATGATTAAGTTGCCTATGAGGCATGCTTTTTGGAGGGCACTTGTAGCTAGCAAATTTGACCTACACTGGGATGCATAGAATAGGCATGCTTTTTGAAGGGCACTTGTAGCTAGCAAATTTGACCTACACTGGGATGCATAGAGAAAGGCAGGAATGCATCTAATTTCAAGTATTCTAGTATTCCTTACAAACCAAAATTCAACTAGCCTAGTCAATAATTCAAAGGAGGTCTCTATTTAATGTTTTATGCTTTGGTTTTTGTTGGGCTTAGTGGTTGGGGAAATTAAGGTTTGGTCTAACAACCCACATTTTTTTGATACAGGGCTGATGTAGATTCCATAAGTGCAGTGGGTGAAGGTGAAAACTAAGGTGGATGTATGGTTCCATGTGTGTTTGTTAAAACATCTTATATTATTTGTCATTTATTTATTTATTGAGTGCAATAAATGAATTGAAAATAATGTGGCGGTTCACTAAAAAAACTATTGATTTCTATGTGAGAGATTGTAGTATATTTTGTAGAGGCAGAGGCAAAGGTTAGTTCTCTTATGGTGCAAATTCCATGTATGATTTGCAAATATAATGTTACTCTTCTCTCCTATGAATTTTTTTGTTAGCATAAGATTATTCTTAAGATTTATGGTCCTTGTTTAATATTTTTCATCATTTCATATTCAATATTTACAATTAGATTTTTTGTCTCTATTTAATACTTATTTATTTTTTGGTTTTTTGGTGTGCAAGGTGACCTTGGTTGGCCATGGACACTTTTTGGGGTTACAGAGCGGAGTTTGTGATTGTTATTTTTCTTTGTTTGTTTTCTTTTTGATATTTCTGTTATGTTCTGCCATCGTTGTTTTTCTATTGTTGTGGGTGTTATTTTTTTGCATTTGTGAGCATGGCCATGCTAATTTTGTGGTTTAGCATTTTTCTTTTTCTTTTTTCATCTATTTTTCTTATCTTTGTGAGTAGTTTTTGTTTTGGGTTCAATTGGTGGGGAAATTAAGGCAATCTTAACAACCAATATTTTGGGTTTACAACTGATGCAGATTCCATAGGTATGGTGGGGAAAGGTGGAGGTATGTATGGGAGAATTTACTTGTTTTCTGCTACATAATTTTATGGTCAAATGCCATTTTACTTTAACTCATTTGTTGCTTCATAATTGTATCATGTATGTTTGTTTAAATTTAGAGGCAATATGGGTAGAGGAAGGTAATTGAGATTCCCATGCGTTGACAATTTTTTTTTCCAGAAGACCAAAAAACTATTATATTCATGGGGGGTGAATATACATGTTCCACTTATACATCCAAAAATTCCAAAAAAATTGCTTACTACTAAGCAAAAATCTTCTTTTTGTCCTCTTTTTACATACAAAAAGGTTATGCATTTTACTCACATTGACCTTACTAGTCCATATTCTATCTCCTATCTATCTATGCATCACATATTTTTTCTAAAAGCGAAATTCCATAGCCTTGATCTCTTCTCCATCTATGAATTCATAAAGACCAAAAGCCCATGGAGGCAGAGACATGGCTTCCTTAGAAAGTTTGTCAACTTTCTCATTTAACTTCCGTAAGATATGACTAAAGAATAGCCATTCGAAAGATTGATATGCCAATTTAATGTCGCGGACCAAAGGAGCAAGCCTGACATCTGACATTGTAGCCTTCTATTGCGCCCAATCAATTACTAGTTTTGAGCCGGCCATGACCTGCAATTTCTTGACGTCCTTTTTAATTGCTGCTTCCAATAGCGTCCATAATAGAAAAAGAGGAATTCCATGGCCTCGATCTCTTCTCCATCTATGAATTCATAAAGACCAAAAGCCCCTAGAGGTAGAGACCGGGCTTCCTCAGAAAGTTCGTCATCTTTCCCATTTAACTCTCGCAAGATATGATAGAAGGATAGCCATTCGAAAGATTGATATGACAATTTAATGTCACGGACCAGAGGAGCAAGCATGAAATCTGACTTTGTAGCCTTTTATTGCACCCAATCAATTACCAGTTTTGGGTTGCTCATGACTTGCAATTTCTTGATGTCCTTTTTAATTGTTGCTTCCAATAGAGTCCATAATGCTATGAACTCGACCCTATCGTTTATTCTTGCACATAGTGCGTATTTGATATGCAAGTAGTGTTTGTGATTTGGGAACATGACCACTCCCACTCCACACAGGGGGGGGTGTCCTTGACATGCCTCGTCAAAATTACCCTGAGGTATTTTGTAATCAAGCGTGGGCATGGACGGGTTCCTTGGATTCTTGGTCTTTAGCTCCATCTCAAATTCTTTGGCAAGATTTAACGTTATGCATGTTGTTATTTCAAGTGGGATATCCTTGTCCTTGAAGGTGCCGGAGTTACGAGACCACCACAGATTATTAACCATAATGCTTGGAATCCTTGCTAAATTTTGGACCACTTTGTCTTCCATCCAATCCTTAAGACAATCCTATAGTTTGGGTTTGTTCCAGGATGACTTCGGAATATGCTTTTCTTGAACTATCTTCATTACCTGAACTGCATAAACACAATCAATAAAAATGTGTGAGATAGATTCTTCATGGGACTTGCATAAAGAGCATCTGTTGGGACTGTTATCACGCAATTTGTACTTGCCCAAAAAGCCCAAGGCAAGTGGGTACAAAATTGGTGTAACTGAGAATAGCCTATCACTGTCACCTTAATAGGAGATCCCTTTCTATTTAGGAGTATGTTTAAGCTACCCCAGGGGAGACGTCCCCGGTTTCCTGGGGGTTTGAGAAGGCTAAGGAAAATAGTCACAAGGAAAACCTTCCCCCCTCACAGTCACTCTAATCAGAGGTTTCTTTCATTTCTTAAGGATGAAGCAAATGATAAGTATTGTGTACCTGCCCAGAACAAGACAAAAAGGCAAACGAGGCACTTTCCAGGTACCAGATGATTGTTAGTACTTCATAAGACAATAAACCTTCGTAAAATAAGCTAGCTGATTATGAATTTGCAGCAATGCATCAGTTTATAACAACAATTAATATATTATAATTGCCACAAGATTCGAGCCTTGAAATTGCTTGAAAAAGACATTAAAAAGTGACTTTAACTAGGCAAGTTGATAGTAAATTATCACAAGCAAAATGGACAATGATAGGCTAGCTTTTAATGTCACTTTTGCAGGGATTTTGCTGTAGTTAGATGGCTGTAGCTTTCTTTTGTAACAGCAGCAAGTTTAAATGGTCAAAAGTGCAAGAAACATAAGACAATAAACCTTCGTAAAATAAGCTAGATGATTATGAATTTGCAGCAATGCATCAGTTTATAACAGCGATTAATATCTTATAACAGCCACGAGATTCGAGCCTTGAAATTTCTTGAAAAAGACGATAAAAAGTGACTTTAACTAGGCAAGTTGATAATAAATTGTCACAAGCAAAATGGACAATGATAGGCTAGATTTTAATGTCACTTTTGCAGAGATTTTGCTGCAGTTAGATGGCTGTAGATTTCTTTTGTAACAACATCAAGTTTAAATGGTCAAAAGTGCAAGAAAATCATACACAAACTAGCACTTACCTAGTAGATTCACTAGCAATTATTATAATTGAATTTTGATTGGTTTTAGTGCAGGTTATGTGGGTAAAAGTGCTAAATCGATGTGAGTTTATATGGCTGTAGCAATGTTTTGCTACAACAAGAAGTTAGCTTAGGAGTTAGTCTAATCTAGGGTTAGAAAAAGTTAGTATAAGGATAAGAGTATAAGTGTTTGTTTGCTCAATCACCACTTGTAAGAGGTAGTCTAGTGCCTTTCTAGGGTAAATGGAGTCACTAATGGCAGTAGCAAATTCATAAAGGAAAGATAGAAAATGATAATAATATGTCAAGGGATAGAGAGGACAAGAGAGGTGTTGGTATCCCAAGGCCTCAAAAATCATTTTCCAAGAGAAAATTGCTAGGAAGTAACAAGGGTTAGGCCCTAGTTATTTTCTCTTTCCTTGAACAAAATGTAATAAATTATGCAATAGGGTAATGGAAGTAGGGTTACTAGACTGCTACAATGGTAGGGCTCTATTATCCATTTGAAATTAGGTGCCATTGCCGTGGAACACCGAGTCAATTCTCTTCAAAGACGACACTTTTCAGTAAGCCTTTTCTCAAAAGACTTTATCTTACAAAGTTTACCTGGCGACTCCACTATGGGTGATCCCCTCATCCCTTTGATAGTTTCAAGAAAATTATCTGGCGACTCCACAAAGGTCAGTGAGGTATACCAAGCCTCCCAAATGCTTTAGAAGAAAACCTCCCCGAAACTCTCCTATAGTAAAATCATTATTCGGAGACAATCTTCTTTTAAACACAATGTCTAGCGTAGGGACTCCAACTGTTAATCCTAATCAAGCTAATAGCCAGAAACAATGGTCATCTAGGCTCTTCAAACCGTTAGACATGACAAACATACCAGGATACCCTAGGAAAATGCCCCCTAAGTATGAGAAATGGTTGCCTAAATTCACTGGTAATGATGTAATCAGTGCTGAGGATCATATGAGCAATTTTTGGGCCTTCTTTAAGCTTCATCCCATCAATGATGATGTTGAAGACTTAGCTATGAAACTGTTCTCTGCTACTCTCCATGATGGCGCTAAATGATGGTAAAATGGTCTCCTTGACACTAGTATTAAAACCATGGATAAATTGGAGGAAATATTCCTCAAACAATGGAGTGTCAAGGAAGACCCGAACATGCTGTTGATAAGGCTAAATAACCTCACAAAACAAGAGAATGAAACTGTTAGGGAGTTTCATGATAAATTTCAAAACTTAATGCAAAAGATCCCAGTGAGCCATCATCCTTCAGATAGTTTCCTTCTCTTTCTTTACACCAAAGCCTTTACAGAACAGATGGGCTATCTCCTCAGAGACAAAGCCCCTAAAACAATCCAAGAAGCCCAAGAGGTAGCTACAAGGATTGAAGACAACCTATCATCATCTAGAATCGAGCCTTTCTCTGCTCCAAGAGTCAAAGTGGATGCTAAACCTAAGATAGTCCATAATGATGAACCTACCTCGGATATTAGCGCTAGCTTGGAAAAGCTACAATTGACTGTAGATGGAATGGTAAAAACCCAAGAGTTAATGATGAATAGGATTATAAAGAAATGCTTCCGGAAGTGGTCATACACCTACCCAATCCTCTTGGGTGCATATTGAACTCAAATCAACTCAATCATCAAGTCAGTGGTAATGTCGAGCAAGTAGATTCCATCGGGGTGGAAAGATAGGAAGAAAACCCGAAATAAGTAAAGCTTTTATTTCGGATGGTAAGTCAAGCTTTTGTTTCGGCGCTTAAGTTGCAGGTTGTAATATACGCTATTTTCGGTTGGCCTGACCCTCGGGCTCTCTTTATAGTGGATTAAAAATAAGCCCCCTTCCCTTCGAAAAGAAATATAGAGAGGCCCCATTCATGCATCAACACCCGTCTTGACCAGTTAAGGACGTGTTACAAAGTTTCATGCGAGGGTGGAGGGTGCGAGGTCAATTTAGGTGGTTTTTTGCTCGACCTAGTTTTCTTTTTTCCATGTCACCCACCTAACCTTGATTGAATTTCACTGTTCAACTTTCGCTTTATTTCTTACAGTTCCCTGCTCAACTATTTTCTACCTTTTCTCAGAGCCACTGTAAGGATGTCGGTTCTTGCTGATGGGGAAAGGTTTGGTTTCGATTGTATTTGTGCCCTAGAGGAATGACTGGATCAAGTGGATTTACCACGGAAGCTGTTCAAACAATGATCTCTATCCCCTATAACTGTCAATTTGGACGGTAGAGGCAACACAACCTCCCAGAGCAGGCTCATAGAAAGGAGTCACAGTGGTGCCGTGTGCTAACAGTGTAATAACTAAACATAGTAGTAAAGAGTGGACAAAAAAATAAATACCTATCACTGGACAAAGAAAATGACTCAGTTAATTTTCGTCTTGGTCATGATACATATCATAACTCGGACATCCATTTCAAATGCATATCCCATTTTTGCACAGTAGGGTTATGAAAATCCCCAAGATTTCTCCATTTCATCTACATCTGTAATGACAGACGCCCAAGATTGATGGCCTTGTATTGCGAATCCTCGACCACATAACTGAGACTTTACCAACGAGCAGGCTGCATATTAGATCACCCATCAACGATCATGCAGATCTTTACTTGTTAGAGCCATATCTTTGCTGGCCACAGAATTATGTCGAAATTAAAGCTGTGGATTCGGAGTAGGATTCAGATAAGTCTTGAGTGGATTTAGAGTAAGGTTCGCGTTGCCGGGAGCATTGGGCAGAGATCAACGAACATGTATAGTAACTTAAGGTTTATGGATCTAATTATCGTAGTCAAGGTATTTCTTTCGGGATTTTGAGTTATTTTGGTGAGAACCTGATACCCCTATTGTCATCTCAGAAGAAAGCGTTAGCGAGAGCGCCTATTAAGGTTTCCTTTATAGTATAGCCGAGAAAGGAACCCCCCCATAAGAGGGCGGATTGACATGCATGAGAGGGAGGGGCAGGAAGCTAAGCAGCTTCAAGAAACCCCCACGACTTACTTATTCTTATCTCTATGGTTGTCTGGCTTTATGCACTTATCTCCTTGGGCCTATTAGTTACCGAAATAACATGTAGCATAATATCTAATTATTCCAACGTAATCGATTACATATCAAAGATTCCCTGTCCTCTACGGTCTTAAGAATGAAATAATTAATTTATTTGCTCAATCCACACCACGAGGCATCAAGACCAACACAAACACGAGATGTACAAGGTCAAGACACGACCCCAATCAATCATTTGCCCCAACATATGAAGCAAGGCGGGCGATACAGTTCCAACCAATGGGTACTTTGGAGTCTATTGCCTTAGTTGTCCTACTAAAAGAGAGAAGAAGAGTTAATATGGGAAATTAAAGACAAAAAGTGTGGACAGACAGGGAATTTCAGGATAGAAACCATGGATAAAAGTCTACATAGGTTTCTTCTTGCTAGCGCCTGAGCAAATAAATAGATGTTCTTAATTCCCCCATCTGCCAAGAGCCTTGCGCACCGCTATGGTGGACCATTTTTCCAAAGGGATCCCTGCCGATTTTCATGAGCCTACTGGAAACTGATTTTTTGAATCTTAGTGAGGATTCCTTTTGGAATTTTTGCGATGGATGTCCAAAAGATAGGAATACTTTCCAGTACAGACTTAAGCAAGACTGGGCGTCCTACCCTGGACAAAAGTCTGTTCACCCACACTGATACTTGAGCTTTGACCTTTTTGACTAGCCATCCCCAATTGATAAACCTATAGTAATCTAGCTTGATATGGAACCCTAGATATTTGAAGCCTCATCCAAATTTCGCATAGGAACCGAAAAAATATTACCAATCTGCCTCTTCACTGCTATCGAGCATTGGTGGGGGATTAGGCATGATTTGTTGAAATTAACATCCATACCTTTGTTAGATCAGAATAAATCGATTGCAACTTTTAACGTCGAAATGTCCCTTAAGGACACTCCTTCCTGCTTTTTGGGTATTAAGCAAATGAAAGTGGCATTGAAAGACCCTAGTACCTTCCTAGACTTCTGTGATTCCCTGACTATCATAAGGTGTTCCTTTACTAGGTCGTAGAATCCTTGAAAGAATTCCAACGTGAACCCATTTGGACCTAGGATTTTTCCTCGTTGCATGGAAGAAAGGGTGGCTAATACCTCTGACTCTGTTACTTCTTCTAAAGCTTTATTCATATCTTTTGTAATTATTGATTGGAATTTGGAAACTACTTGCAAAATTTTCTGTATAGGACAACTAGACGGGGCTTGAAAGAGGGAGTGAAAATATCTTCGGTTTTTATTTCCCATATTGTGTTCAGATTTTTTTGTAGGGGCTTGAAAGAGGGAGTGAAAATATCTTTGGTTTTTATTTCCCATATTGTGTTCATATTTTTTTGTGGATTCGCATAATGGTGGAAGAACTTAAGATTGTTGTCTCCAACCTCTAATCTCAAAGATTGTTCTTCCTTATCAAGAAAAGAGTGATACACTGACTCCAATTCCATTAATTCAAAGAGCCGAGAGCTGGTTAGAGGACCATCATCCATCATCCAACTTTATATATAGGGCCGCCAATTTTTCCTCCGTGTCCTTAACTGCCTAAGTGTTCGGGCTTTGTTGACTTTTAGCCATTTCTTAATGGACCTTTTAACCCTGACGAGGTTCTTTGCGAACTGGCTCATTAAGGAGGCAATAGAAGAGGAGTCCAAATGCTTCCATGTCTCCTTGACTAGGGAAATAAAGTCCTCTTCTTCCAACCATAGGGGATTGAATTTGAGCGGAGCCGAAGGGGATTTGATATTGATCTTTATTCGGAAGATAATGGGTCTGTGATTGAAAAGACCCCCCTCACACACCATTTAGTTCATGAGGAGCTCGGTTGCCCTGAAAGCTTCAGTGGCCATGAAATAGTCCAACCTTTTCGCAACTTCCTCCTTATCGATTCTAAAATTGTGCCATGCGGGCACCAGTTTAACTGGTTCAATATCCACCAGATGATGCTTTTCCATAAAAGATAAGAATAAACCACTTTGTGAGTCCACCCTTGGGTGCTCACCCCAAATTTCTGTGAGAGAGAGAGTGAAATTCAAATCACTCCCTTGTGATGTCCCATTCCCAAGAGTAGGCCACCAAGGAGTGACTTAGTAGTCTATATGTTCCTGTAGACTATAGTTAGGCACAAACAGGGAATGCGAGGAGAAATACGGGAGAATTGATGGCTAAACGATGAATTAAACCAAAAAAACATAGGAAAAGTCACTTAATCCTAAGTCAACGGAGAAATAGAATGAAAAGGTGTTAAGGGGGGACTTAATTAATTAATTACTCAGCTTAGGAGGAAAAGAGCCTAGCTTAAGTGAGGTTAGTGGTGAATTAGATCGGGAAGAGCACGAAGGGAGGAATTCGTCCTAATTCCTCATCATGCTATGTTATGATTTGATGTTGAGAGAGTTCCTAGAGGAGGAGATTCGACTTCTACTGTTTTGTGGATTTATGGAGGAAACCACCACCATTGATCGGTTTCGGTGTTGAGAGACACACCCTAGCCCATTAGAGATACCATCCATGTATTTCACCGTGCAATTCAGGAGTATCCAGTTTGCAGTGTTGCACAACTCAACTAGTGAGGGCGCAAGTCAGAGGGAGGGTTTGTGTAGCTGCACGAGATCAGAGCTCGTATTCCAGATCCCTTCCAACCCAGTTGAGATCCAGCTAGGGCGCATAGATTGAGCCACCTCCAATCAGATTCTGAGGGTGGAATCTTTCTGGGCACAACATTCAGCCATCCAGGGCGCAACTCTTGTGGAAGGACAATTGGGGTTATAAACGGAGTATCAGATCAGATTTGAGGAAACCCCTTCGACCCAGTTCAACATTAGTTAGGGAAAATCTTCCATCCAACAATCACTAGGATCGTTCTAGAGGTTAGGGTGCTTCTGTTGAGCAATTTTCACCTCATTCCGATGGTTACAACCTTCTCGACGAGTTTTCTAGTTTGTAGCAGTTTCCATGCTTCGCCGAACTGTCGATTTTGCCGATCTATCCGTGCATGCATGAGATCTGCCTTCATCTTCTGGTCACGGGTATTTTATGTTATTTTCTTGTATTTCAGTGACGATCTATGAGATCTAATTGATGACTTTTTTCTATCTTTCGAGTATTTCATTGTATTTCCCTGCTTAAATCTCATAATACATATTATTGGGCGGTTGTTGTTCCTTATTTCCACATGTATCATATATATACTGTTTAAGCCATAATGTATAATATGCACATGCGACAATCACAAAACATCTCAAGCACATAACTAAAACGCATCCAGAAACCGCCAAAGTATCAGAATTGAAGATAAAACGCATCCAGAAACCCCCAGAGTATCAGGTATGTGAGACCAAATACTAGATCGGCAATAGATATCCAGATCAACTGGATTAGGGATATTTCAGTGTTATCAAAGCTTTAGTCCTGCCAACCTGTGACTAAAGACGATGAGTGCAACAGAAGACCCAGATGGCCGTGAGCACGTAGGCCTTCTTCAACTTGTTGAAGATCATAACCTTGGTTTTACCTAGGTTGATCGTCAACTGTGGAAGGTCGCAGAAGAGAGCTAAGGCATCCAATTGTCTCTGTAACCCCTTTGGAGATGAGGCTAGGAGGACCAAGTCATCAACAAAGAGCAGGATGGACATCAAAACCTCATGGACAAGGCATCCATCGTTGTCCCATATATGCTCATGAGAAGGATAAATGGAAAATCTTAGTATGATTGGGAGATGAAGTACAATAACTCAACCAGATCACTAGTAGTACTATTAAACTAAGGTTTTGACGAAACTTATTTAAAGATATTTATGTCCCCCATAGTACTACGATGAAAAAAGTAAAATCGTTAGTGTTATGAAGTATTAGTAGATCATACTTTAGCGTTACCACATTCACAACGAGCATATAAATTATAGCACCATGTCTAAGTAGAAAACCCATACAATGAGAGTGTAACCATGTGTAACGAAAGTATAGTGCATCTGTCAATTGAGGTGTGCGGTTGGATAGAATCAATATACCATGGATAAGGTAGTCACGTGATGGAAGCCGAGTCATGTAATCGAGGGAGAATAAAGAGAGAATCTGCATCTTAATGGCACGATCAATTGATTTCATGTGAGCCGGAACATGCCACATCGGCTAATTGGGTGGCTCTAGGATTGTTAACCTTGAAGTGGCAACACACCCTTCCATTGTGTTCAATCTTTCCTAGGCCCATTTATGTGCCTTCCTCTTCTCCGCGTTTAGGGATTCCAAGGTTTTTTGAACCCACCCGATCTTAAAAATTTTTAGTTCACATTAGTTGGATAGATAACCATAGGCATGGCATCTAATGTATTTAAATGGGATTCCTACATAATATAATACCTGCCAATGTTGCATGTCTTGGTTTTCCATAATTAATTCCTTCGCTATATCTTCCCTTAGATCCATTGTGACCAAGATGTGGGCAATGGTGCATGCATTGGTTTTTTGGTAGTTGTTATCCACATTCGAGAATTGACCGATGCTATTATCAATTTCTTTAAAAGACATTCATTGACTAAAAATCCAATGGCAATCTAGGGAGTTTCACCCACACAGATTGTAATGGCATATTCTCCCCTAAGTACATGCTCCATCTCTTCATAGACAATGGCATGTGCCCCC
>SNQJ01S0021700.1:0-41568 GCA_010110895.2 Picea sitchensis | reverse complement strand
TGCCAAAAACTATGCAATTTCGCTACTTCAAATGCAAGGTAGTTTCACTACCCAAAAGAAAGAATGCACCTATCTTCTTTGTTTTATTCTAATGTATAAATAAAATAAATTCAAATCCTTTGATTCTCCCCTACTTTCCATTAAAAGAAAGAGTCAGATGCAGATGCAAAAGACACGAAACAAAAAAGGCTTCAAACAAAGCATGCACTCAAAACACTGAGAACTGAAATAAAACAATTAGAAACTTGTTTTAACAAGAAATCAATCAAGGATTCAACAACTGACAAACATTCAATGAGTACAAGAAAATGCAGAGAAGAATCCAAGAAAAGACAGGGAGAAAGAGAAAATACTCAAATTGTCCCGACAAAACAAGCAGTTAGAAAGGGAAATTTCACATTTCTGAAAAAGTTTCAAGCCCAAATAAAGACAATAGGAAGTGATGAGTATCAAATATCAACCCAAACAACTTCACAAACCAAAGTGCGAGCCTTGGAAAGGATCTCTACAAAACATGTTGCAAAAATATGATGAGAAAAAGGCAGAAAACCTCAAAAAGGGAGACCAATGCTCCCTAACTCAAGGGAAAAGAGCGCTACAATGATCTGTAAAGCACTGTAGGGGAGCAATGATTATAGATCAACGCTTTGATATGGCCTACAAGGGAGCGCTGATCTTCCAAGAAACTCAAAACATAGCCAAACAAATGCAGAAAAACTCACCCAGAATTCACAGAAATTGGTGAACTTGCTAGTGAATATGGGAGAAAGGTAATGGATCATAAAAAAACAATAAAAATGATCTAAAAGGTGGGAAAAGGGAAGGGACAATCCAAGGAAATAAAAATCGTTGTCGATCCGAAGTGGAGTCGCCAATTTCTGTTGTAGGAGAATTCCCTTGCAGACAAGTGAATCTCCTCTTGGATTCTAGACCCTTATACCAAGACAAAAGGATGCTAACATTGGACAATAATATCCCTTTGAATCTGATTACCTAATCAGAAAGAAAAGGAGAAGGAATAAAGTGTGATGCACCTTATTCCGGTGTTTCTCCTCGCTGCTCCAATTTGAGCTTGATCCCCGAGTTCCTTGGCACCGTTCGACACCTGCAATGCAATGGACATCAAGAAGACAAAGAACTCCTACTCTACTCTATAAGATTAGTCTAATAAAATCCATCTATAATAGACAACATATGTGAAGATACACAGATTAGAAGGGAATAGGCCAAGCATATATAAATGAGAACTCAAAAAAGATACTTACAAACCATAGATGAAGTCACAACAACCTCTCCAAGTCCTCCTCATCCAACCCTTGCACAAAGCTCCCAAAATCATAGGTTTGATATCCTAAATCTTTATCCAAAGACCATAGGTTTAATACCTCAATTTTGTTTTTTGAGATCATAAGTTTATTATCTCTAAACTCCTCTATATGTCTTTTCTCCATGGAAATCCCTCATTATATAGGATTTGGAGGCTTAACCACCATGGAGAGGATCATTCATCAGATCCCTTTCTAAAAATGGATCTGAAAGATATTTAGGGAGAAAATATCTCTTTAGGATTTTGGGGAGGAAATATCTCTGAAGGATTTTAAGGAGGAAATATTTCAACCATCCATGAGATCCTCCACCTTCCCTGAAAAATAGGAAACCAAATGTGAGGTGGATTCTCACACTTAATTAATTTCTTTTTTATGAATATTAATAATAATTCATGTGCACTTGGTATTTTCGCCTTTACGTAATATATCCCTCCTCCACATTAACTAGGGATTGTGACATAGGTTATTCCATAGTGTCAAGGTGTATGAGACACTTATATGACACTTACGACACTTAGGGCGGGGTACCTAGGTGTGAAAATTTCATGTGTAACAATTACCATTGATACATCTGAGCAATCAGTTGTGTAATAATTATGAACCAATTTTAGCAAACAAGCATGTATGATGATGTATTTGGGAGTTCCATATAACAGATTTTGGTTTCTTGTAGTCTATAAACTATTTTCATTACATCTCTCTCTCTGATATAAAACACGCAATATGAGGGGTATCTCTACATTACAATTTTTATAAAGAACATATATCATTCTCTAGATCCAAGGGGTATTTATTTACCAAATTCATTTGGGACTAACAACTGACCTCCTAAAACTCATGCCAAGGGGTATTTATTTACCAAATTCATTTCAAACTAACAAATGACCTCCTAAAACTCATGTCATTTGAGCAGGGCAAAACATAGCAGAGATTGAACCTGTTAATCTCCATCAACCTCATGAGTTAAGCAACGCCTCATTGTCTTGTCTTTATATTTTTATATTAAGAAATGATTATCACTATTATAACTTATATAAAAACAACAATACATTTTCAAGAAATATTTAATATTGTAGTGGAAAAAAGTATATGTTGTAGAAGTAAAATAATGTAATGGAAAATTACATTTTCATTCTCCAATGCAATTTAACCATCCCACTAAATGTCTCCTCTATCCATGATATATTCTGTAGAAGTGATGGCTTCACATTGAAATTGCTGCAACTGTGTTAATTTAGTTGGAAGAATTCAGGGTGTTTGCCAATGGTGTTGTTTTCCTTAAGGCTATGGTGGTTATTGTGATGTGCATTAATAGGTGGACTACATGTTTATATTTTCTTTGGATTAACACTTGGGGGTATGCATTTTTCTTTGTTTATCTTTTCTTTAGATTAAAACTTGGGGATTTGTATTTTTCTCTATTTTGTTCATGATAAAGCACAATTTCAATATTAACTTTAACGGTGTTCTATTTCATCATCAATGGTTTGCTCCTTCGTATCAATCCAAAGGAGTTAGACAATGAGGCTCTTGATTTATCTCCTTTATCACCTTAAGGCTTGTACCTATGTTGGGATCCATGCTTGCTAGGATCTATCACAATCCTTAAAAATATGCAAACCAATCTCGTCTACAAAAGATATTACAGTTTTGGGCTTCAATGGAAGTTTATGACAATGAAACTATGTATAGTTTAGTTGGAGTTGGACCAGTAAAAAGAATCCTCTATCCAACAACCATCTATTGGTCTAATATGTACTTATTTTGATTGTAGTAACTCTTAGTCATCACTAGAGCAGGAACAACAAGATAAACCCATAGGACTATTACAACAACAAAAATCTATTGGTCCAAAATGTACTTCTTTTGACTGTAGAATCTTCTTTCCTTTTTTGTTTTCCATTGATACATTAATATTGTCTATGGTTTAGGAATTAGATAAGCACTCAAAAACCTTTTCAATGGTTGTTAGTTTCATAAAGAAACTCCCAGTTGTCAACAAAGCATGAAAAACAAAAGAAACCTATACTATTGTTACAACATGATGAATTTTTGAAACAAAAGAAACCTATACTATTGTTACAACATGATGGATTTTTGGTTTTGAGTACACAATTTAGTTCAATTGAATGACATCTCAACCCTTTATAGCTAATGTTGTATCCCTATATGTAGTATTCATCAATTTCTCAACGTTTTCATTCATCAATGCCTCTAGTTGCTCAGTAGGCTACTACTCAACCATGACATATACCCCATGTTAGAGGTGAATATCATCACTCATATCCATTATGTCCTCCAGGGTTTATAATAAGAATTTTTTTCCAAATGCAAATAGGAAGTGGGTGCATTTCCCCCCTTTGAGCCCATTGGATATCCAATAGTGATTCCTCTACTTTTTTATACCCTTGAGAGAGTTATAAAGTTTTTCAAAGTTAAACCTTTAGAGACCCAAACACCATGATGATGAAAGGGATCCAACCAAGTCATACGGGTGGTGATTGTATTCCACCTCCCTTTCCCTCTGCTAGGATCAACTAATATTGGAAGTTTGGGCATTGGAGCTCTCACTAACCCTAATGAAGTCAACTGATACTATAATGTTTATACTTCATACATGAAGCAAAAGGGATCAATCTATCATACATAAATGAGTTCCATAGCTTCAACAGGATAATTTATGTCTATTCTCCTTTTTACTGGTACTTGGATAATGATGTGTAATGCCAACAATTTGTAGGAATTTCCAAGTGCTTTGTAACATGATATTTTGCGAAGCATCACCTATGAAGTTCACAAATTTTAACAATTACCCATTTAAAATGGATTATACAATACACGGGTTAAGATTTTCCCCATTAATCCTTTTCATGTATCAATACCTACTCAAACCCCTTCAGCTGCTCAATAGACTACACAACCACGACATCTATCCCTTGTTAGAGGTGGAGATCGATGCCCACATCCACTGTTTCCTCCAAGTCTTACACCATGAATGTTTTGAAAAATTCCAAATAAGAAGTGGGTGCCTTACCCCCACCTTGAGCCCTTTAGAGATTCGATAGTGGTTCCTTTACTTTCATATATCCTAGAAAGAGTTTCACAATTTTTCAATTTAATCCTTTAGAGAGACAACTTTATTTGGTGTAATAGAGGATATGATGAAAGGGAGCCAACCAAGTTGTACAAGTGGTGATTGCATTTTTCCTCCACCTAATATTCAGGTTGTGATGAAGATACTAGTATGCTTCCTGATGGAAGCTAGGATCAACTAGTATAGGAAGAGAGACAGTGGAGCTACTACCCATCCTAGTGAAGTGAGCTAGTATTATGATTTTTATACTTCATACATGAAATAAAGCAGATCAAGCTATATACATCAATGATTTCCAAATATTCAACAAGGTTGGGTAGTGGACCTTCACTTTGATCCCAACAAAGTGAGCCAGGATCAACTAGTACAAGAAGGTTTGGCATTGGAGATACTTTTGATGCTAGCCATATGTTTGGAATGACGTTTGCAGTTCTTGTTTCTCTTATTGAGGTTATACACAACTTGCACATTTTTATGTTTTCTTGTGCTTAAAAATGAGTGGTAGGTGTTTTGGGATTGGAATTTGAAGTGCTTAGATCTTTAAATATTCTACATGATATATTCGAGATGATAAGGTAGACATGTATCTTTTAGTAAATGCAGTTGTAATTTGACAATAACTTTGTCATGATATTTTGACAATCAACTAGAGCATACAAAATGACATTACGACTTGCAAGTCCCACATATCCTTCTACATATGTTCTTAGTCAGGGTATTGGTTGGCAGGTGAGCTAACTAGGATTTATTGTTTTAAATCAAATTTCGTTTTAATTGAATTGACACAATTCATGTACATGCTTTTATTTGGAAAAATGTATGGGAATTACTAGTATTATTCTCTGGGGTATTGGCATACTACTAGATGGTCTTTTTGGGATAGGAATTGGCTCCACTGTTTCATTATGAGTATGCTTCGTTCATTGAATTCATCATGAAAATATTATTATGACTACTTCATTTCTAGAAATCATGTTTTATACCTTAAACTTTAACTGAATCTATGTTGTTATTTCAAAGAAATTGTTGGACTTCTTGGTATTACTAGAGTAGGCAACCAACTAGTTTTATAATCTTATTTTCAATATTAGGTTGAGGGTGGGGGTGGTGGGTAATATTAGAGAAGACATAATATGTTTTCTCTAATATTACCCCGCACCCCCACTCTCATTGGTGAATATTACGTTGAGTGTGGGGTGGGGGGTAGTATTAGAGAAGATATAATATGTTTTCTCTAATATTACCCCCCACCGCCACCCTCGTTGGTGACTCCTTTTTCCTTGCTAGATATATATTTAATTGATTTGAGAGAAATGTATTTACTTGTTTGAGAGAAACACATTTACTTATTTGAGAGAAATGTTTATGATCTTGTTCACAGTCCTTCATATTAATGCACTTTTGTATTTACTGACATTTAGGGAATCTGAGAGCTCTTTTTGCATCAAAACCATTTTCTAGATTTGTTGCGTTATATGGTGTGCTTTGTGCTAGTTGGTAAGTGGTTTCAATCAATCCAAATAAAATAAATATATTTGGAAGTTCAGGTTTGTGGGTTTATGAGTGTTCCTATTTGCTGCTATTTTTTCTAGCTGCTGTTGATGTTTCCATCATCCAATTCACTAACAGGAACTCAATGTGATACATGTTCATTGTTAGAGTTTTCGTATTTATAGGACTGTCTATTGCACAATACTTAAATGAGTTTGTTGTTACTTTTAAATTGGGGCATGTCCATACAAATGCATGATGGATGGGTAAGTTCAAAAAGAATTTTGATGCATGCATTGTTTTGATTTTCAAGGTAGGATTTAATAGAGGTCTTGTGCCTACTTTAATTTGTCATCTTTTGGTTGTAGTTTAATGACTTCGTAAACACCATATTCATCACTAATAGTTGCACTAAGTATTTCCGTATTTCTAGATAACACTCTAGAAGTTGAAAAAGCCAAGAGGGATAGATGGATGTCATGGTGGGTAAAATTCAGAACATTCAAAGGGGACATTCATAATGAGGAGTTATACCATTCAATCTCAGTAAGTTCCCTTCCCCAACATGATTTTGAGGATTTGTTGTGCAATTGGATAATGTGTGCTAGGAAATTGTTGAGTGAATGTACTATTATTTTATTTCAAATTGGTTGATGAATTGGGATTTTCAATTCTAAGGAGACGGTGATAGGCATGCGTCTCCTAATGATTAAAGAAGATGATGTGAGGGGTCGAGTGACAGTTGTAACGGAAATCCTTGTTTGTCATAAAATAACTATTTTTCGATTTGTAGTTTGGTCTCTAGTGTAATTTTTTTTTTATCATTATTATTCCTTCAACACTATGAAAGTGAGAGGGCATTGCCTTGATTATTGTTGTGAGGGGTCGAGTCACAACTGAAATGGAAATCTTGGTTTGTCATAAACACCTATTTTCCGATCTCTAGTTTGGTCTTTAGTGTAACTTTTTTATTATTATTATTATTCTTTCAACACTATGAAAGTGAGAGGGCATTTCCTGAATTGTTGTTGTGAGGGGTTGAGTGACAGTTGCAATGGAAATCCTGGTTTGTCATAAACACCTATTTTCCGATCTCTAGTTTGGTCTCTAGTGTAACTTTTTTTTATCATTATTCTTATTTCAACACTTTGGAAGTGAGAGGGCATTGCCTTAATCACTGTTGTTTGTCACTTTATCTTTTGTTTGACAGTACACAACAGAAATATTCATTGTGTTTGACAATCATTATGTAATAAGAAATCACACAACAAAAAATATTCATTGTGTTTGACAATCGTTGATGTTTTGTTTTCCAACACACAACAAAAAATATTCATTGTGTTTGACAATCATTTATGTAATAAGAAAACATGTTGCTAATAACAAATCTCTCATTGTATGAATTATCCTTATATTTGGTATTATTATGAGGGAAGTTTATGTTGGAAAAACTAAGCTAACTTTATGTTGGAAAAAAATATCCTTATCTTTGGTATTATTATGAGGGAACTTTATGTAGAAAAACTAAGCCAACTTTATGTTGGAAAAACTAAGTTGTGGTTTTAATAGATATTGCAGCTAGAGTTTATACCTCTTCACTTTGAAAATAAATTTCAAATTGTAATAATGATTTTGCGATTAGTACTTTGAAATCTTTGNAATCGTTGATGTTTTGTTTTCCAACACACAACAAAAAATATTCATTGTGTTTGACAATCATTTATGTAATAAGAAAACATGTTGCTAATAACAAATCTCTCATTGTATGAATTATCCTTATATTTGGTATTATTATGAGGGAAGTTTATGTTGGAAAAACTAAGCTAACTTTATGTTGGAAAAAAATATCCTTATCTTTGGTATTATTATGAGGGAACTTTATGTAGAAAAACTAAGCCAACTTTATGTTGGAAAAACTAAGTTGTGGTTTTAATAGATATTGCAGCTAGAGTTTATACCTCTTCACTTTGAAAATAAATTTCAAATTGTAATAATGATTTTGCGATTAGTACTTTGAAATCTTTGCATAAAGTAGAAAATGGTTCTTTGTATAATGCATAAAATGGTTTGTGAATTTATGTAGGAAGAATTAGGTGTCTCATGGCCTTGAAGATGTTTATTGCCTAATAATGATTTCTAAATATGGTTTACCACAAGTTTTGGTTTTGATATTGAACCAAAGTGTTAAAAATGGAAAATGGTTCTTTGTATAATGCATAAAATGGTTTGTGAATTTATGTAGGAAAAATTAGGTGTCTCATGGCCCTAGAGATGTTGATTGCTTAGCAATGATTTCTAAATATGGTTTACCACAAGTTTTGGTTTTGATATTGAATCGAAGTGTTAAAAAGGGACTTCCTAATTAAAACATTTCAAGAACAATTGTTACCCTCACTTTGACTTAAAAAACTCATTGAGCCTCATAACCTAATGCTGCTTATTTTAATTGCTAGTTTCACTCATAATTCTCTTAATAAAAGAGGAAAATGGCCTTGTTTGGGGTATTTATCTCTTTATGGTCAACAATCCTTGTTGCTTTTGTAGCTTACTATTTACTTATTTTATTTTGCGTTGGAGGCAATGTAAAAAATTTCACAATGGGCACAATAAACAAAAGGCAATACTTGCAACTTTGATAGCTTACTCATTACTCTTTATTTTTATTTGCATTGGAGGCAATGTCTATTAATTTTGACATTATCATTTCTACCTCTATAAGTAAAAATAAAGTGAATTTTTTCCTAAACTTGTGGAGCTTACTATTTGGATTTTCTTTTTCTCTATATTGTAGGAATGGTTAAATGATTTAAACAAGTTTATGCTTGAAATGCAAAAGCAAGGCTTAAGTTAATAAATTGAACTTGTGGAGATTAGTATTTACATTTTATTTTTCTCTATATTGTAGGAATGGTTAAATGCTTTAAAGAAGTTTATGCCTTTATTGGCAAAAGGATAGTTAATGCTTTGCCTGAAATGCCAAAGTAAGGCTCTTCCATTGGAGGCAATGTCTATTAGTTTTGACATTATCATTTCTACCTCTATAAGCAAAAATACAATGAATGCCAAAGCAAGGCTTAAGTTAATAAATTGCAAGCTTTTGTAGTGTTACAATGTTTGTTATATCGCTACATAAACAATGCATCATGTAAATACAATGAATTTTTGTTAAACTTGTGGAGCTTACTATTTAAATTTTCTTTCTCTATATTGTAGGAATGGTTAAACAATTTAAACAAATTTATGCCTTTGTTGGAAAAATGACAGTTAATGCTTTGCCTGAAATGCCAAAGTAAGTCTTACATTAATAAATTGCAAGATTTTGTAGTGTTACAATGTTTGTTATATCACTACAAAAACAATGCATCATGTCTCCAACACAATGCTTTACTTAATTCATTTTTAAAGTTAGATGTGTTAAAGACAAAATGCACTTGTTCATTTTTAAAATATCTGAATCACAGGGAGACTAAACTTGTATGCCCAAAATGTATCAACAACATATGCTTGCACTTCAAAACACATTTCCAAAATCAAATTAATTTTGAGATGCTTTTATCAACCCCTAACAAGCTTCCTTTATATATGCATGTGTATCTTGATTTATTCCTTTTATATTTTGTTTTAAAGATTGGTGGTTTTTACACCCAAAGGTTACCCTCTATGACCTCTTGACATGAAGAAAGAGTTCATGCTCGTTTAGGGTTTGACTAGGGTTCACCACCTGATGGTCACAGAAGGGTGGTCATCTAAATTGCAAGCCGAATGTCAATGTGCTATATTCCACATGGTCACTGTAAAAGTTCACACTCATTGAGGGTTCAACTAGGGACCACCGTGTGATGGCCATAGAAGGGTGGTAATCCAACTTGCAGATTGAATGCCAATGTGTTGTTATATCCGAGATGATCATCGAGGGAATGTGTACACTCATCATGGTGATTATTTCACTCTTAACATTGACTCATTTTGGCCTTGTAGGTCATATCAATGCCACCTCCACATGGATTTAATACTTGATTTGTGACATACAATTATCACAAGAGGATGACCTGCACCCTTCATGATCATAGGCGAATTTAAAACAAAGTTCATTCGGCTTGATGGATTTTCAACATTCCATCATTGTCTTCGATGTTCATTCCACAACATAAAATTTATTTGAGAAGAAAACAAAAATACCTATCTCAAATTATTTGAGAAGAAAGAAAGAATACCAAGTTTTGAAAGGTGACAGTTATGGATTTGGACACAAGCTTTCATTCTCAAGTATCATGTTGAATGGGGTCCAAATTTTCTTTTCTCCTTTTCAAAATATCGGTTGTTTTTTGGGTTTTTAGAAAGAAAAAAATGTCATTGTAGATGCAAGATTTCTATTTACCAACAAATGTTTCCATTGCATGTTTTTGTTTGCCAACAAATGTCATTTCATATTGCATGTTTTTTAGACATGCATAGGTTCTAGGGTTTATAAACTGCCTATATTAGGCTTGATCCTTTGTGCAAAGTTGTGGATTCACTGTGTTTGTGTTAAGGCGACTTTTTTCCCTTGAAAGATCTCCTAGGTTTTATTACTAGCAGAAACTTGGCTTCTATTCTGCTCATTTCGTTTATTCGGCTTTTAAATCCAAGGTCCAACATTTTCCTCAACATAGTTAAGTTATATTGTTGGAAGTTTGAAACAATATGTTCAATGATTATTTAATTGGATACACTTACCACGATTGCTTGTTGGCAGAATTGTGTTTTATCAATGATTTTTTTTTATCAATGAATGCTATAACATATAATAATTTACTTTGCTTGTTCATGAAACATATATCATAAACATATAATAAGATCTCTAGAAATATCATTGAAACAATATCATATAAAAGATGGATCAACATACAATAAGATCTCTTGGAATACCATTGAAATTATATTATATAAAAGATGGACCTCAATGGAACATAATACCCCAAAAATTATAATATTAAGTAATATTATGGAATTTAGGTATTCATTCTATCTCAATATTAATCTTATTTGATGACCACACTGCACGATATTGTCCCATGGATCAACATTGAGATTATCCTGGAATGCCATTGAGACCATATTATATAAAATATGGACCTCAATGGAACATAGTACCCCAAAAGTTATAATGTTCAACAATATTATGGAATTCAGATATTCAAGCTATCTCAATCTTATTTGATGACCACAAGATATCGTCCCATGGATCAACATTGAGACTATATTGTATAAAATATGGACCTTGATTTAACATAGTACTCGCAAAATTTATAATATTAAGTAATTCGTAGTCTAAATGTGCTACGGTTTTTCTTTTTTCCAGACATTTTTTTTTTCCGGGGATATTTGCCCGAAATCCGGCGAGATATTGTTGGATCTGCAGATTTGAGTGGTTAAATATGTATAATCCAAGGGTTTTTCAGCACGTTGAATCCATTTCTGCATTCATAGATGCAATTTAAACAACAAAAAGTAGTGATCTCGTGTGGATTTATGTTGTTGGATTTCGACGAGGAGGGAAAAAACGTAGAACAGTTAGATAACACCTATTAAATAATATTATGGAATTTAGGTATTCAATATATCTCAATCTTATTTGATGACCCCCCTACAAGATATCATCCCATCAAAGTGAATTTTACTTATTCCGCGTTATCCAAAATTAAAATTTTATTGGGGTAATCATAAATAATCTTAAAAAATTCATGGTTTTAATGAACTAGAAATGGCAATGGAAGTGAGGATAAAGTTTTGAGGTTCAGAAACTTAAACAATTTTGAAAGGTAGCACACAGAATGACTCCACAATGAAGTGGATAATACTTCAACGATATTATAAATCAGATAATGACAGATTGACAAACCAAGCTACAAATTTGAATTGGGGACAAATAAAGATATTACAGAAATGTACAAATTTGAGCTAGGGATAATTTTGGATCAAGATTTATCCATGCAATGCTAATGCTAATGCTAGTATCTAAATTAATTAAGGAAAAATTTAGAAAACTCAATTTAGGTCAATATTTGTCAATGAATAATTCAATTTAGGTTGATATACTAAGTCAAAGATTACCTCAATTTTGGTCAATTTGATCGGGGTAAGTTGTATTTGAGATGATAATTATTTGGATCCCCATTAAACAATTGCATGATGGATTTTTAGGTGATCAATAAGAACTTCAATTTTGGTCAATCTCAATATATAAATGCCTAGTATTGATCAACATCAATTTAGATCGAGAATTAGATTGACTTTCTTGGTGGAAAGGCATATTTTTATTTAGGATATCAATAATTTTTCTGTTTATAATTAATTAAATTTTTATGATTAAATAGATCAATCAAGGAGCCGCAATGTTTAGCTCAATTATATGCATGTTCAAGGCCATAAATCATAGGTTCAAATATGGTAGAGTCACTTGGGGTTAACTTTCAATGGAAAAAGAAATTAGAAGATCAAACATTTATCCATCACATGGACCATGTTGAAAATACATTTATACATGATGATATATGACTCACAATAGACATCAAACATTTTTATATTAATCTATACATTTCTCGTTAACAACTCTCACTTTTTCTTTAATAATTACTATTAAGTAATTCAATTGTTAATAGTAACATATTATAAATTTATGGCATATTTATTAGATAAAATTAGATTCATGGAGTTGTTAATATATATGCTTTTAAGAAAATTTGAATGATAAAATAGATGGTGAATACATATAAAAATAGGATGATGAAAGGTAATTTTAAAGTATGTTTTTACAATCCAAAAAAAAAAAACTTGATTTTGAATGTTTGTTTGAGAGTTTGAGCATCTCCCACCCTATTTCCATTGATTTTTATCGACTATTTGAGTAGGCAAATCCCACCTGATCCACCATGCAAGCTAAGCCAAATAAAAAATGGAAATCTACCATTCTAAATAATCAATGTGAAAGCTAGAAATAAATGCAACATATTTAGGTCCAAGTTTAGAGAGAGTGGTTAAGACAAGTTGTATGTCCTTTTTCTCTATGCCACATGATTTACATTGGGCTCTTAGGTCATTAACCTTTGTTACATAATATTGGATGNTGTGAAAGCTAGAAATAAATGCAACATATTTAGGTCCAAGTTTAGAGAGAGTGGTTAAGACAAGTTGTATGTCCTTTTTCTCTATGCCACATGATTTACATTGGGCTCTTAGGTCATTAACCTTTGTTACATAATATTGGATGTTGTTAAAAGACTTAGGATGAAGACTCATTAGTTCATTGTCAAATTGATATTCCCTAACTTCATCAGTTGTCCGATATAGAGTTTTTAATTTTTCCCATGGGTCATGTGAATTTGTACATCCATCAAGTTTAAACATTATATCAAGGGAAACTAGATTCTTAAGACAACCAAGAGATTTTGTTTGTTCTATCATTCAGAGTAACTTTTCCTTATCATATGTGGGTTTAGTTACCTTTTTTTCAACATAAGGTGTATATCCTTGTTGCATTAAGGCATTCCATGCATTTTGATGTCATGTGTTGTAGTAGTATGGCATTATCAATGGAAATTTAAAGTTACCCATTTGTGAAGGAAGAAAAAGAACGAGTAGAAAAAGATGCACAAGCACAATCACACCAAGAGACCCCCCACAAGTCACTCAATCAAGGATCCCCACCTAAGAAAAATGAGTTGGAACTTTATATTAATGCGGTTACAATTACCATTAGCAAGAGAACGATGAGTGGACTTGACTTCAAAGCCTTTACAAACCCTCAAAAAATGAGTATGTGCTAAAAGTACAATTTGTTAGAATATCAAGTGAAATAAACAATACCAGTTCGAAGCATACAAAAAATCATGCACTTTCAAAAAAAGAATCACCTCGATTCAAGATCATATGCAAAATATATGAGCCTTTGAAGTTCTCAAAATGAGAACTGAGCAGTGTCATCTGTGAGAATCTACAAATACTAGAAAATTGGTGCACCAAAATCAGAAACTATCTACACTAGTGTGGAGAGCATGCCAAATTAGCCCAAATGAAAAAACAATTGCTTGAGAAAAGGAGTCCAGAAGCTCGAGATGTGAGCCTGCAAAATTTGTCTTCAAAACCCAACCTGTGAATGAAGAGTGGGTAGGAAATTCAAAATTTATCTTCCACCAAATTTAGTGGAACTGCTTCCAAACTAGCGAAACCGCCAACTGTAGAAACCTCTAGATAAATTAAAAACTCTTCCAAATTTAGCAGAATTGTCGCCAAACTTAGAAAAACCACCAACTGTAGAAACCTCTAGATAAATTAAAAAAATTCACCAAATTTAGTTTAACTGTCGCCAAACTAACTGAAACAACCAACTGTAGAAACTTCCAGAGAAATTTTTTTTTTCCCCAAAATTAGGGATCTGCTGCCAAAATTAGAGAAATCGCCAATTGTAGAAACCTCTAGATAAATTAGAGAAACCATCAAATTTAGTGCAACTGTGACCGTGTGCAACTGTTCATTGGGGGATCGTACAACTCCCCGGGAATTTTTTTTTGCCTCTTCGAAAAACTTTGCACAAAATCAATGAATGTACAGTCAATCTTAGTGTTTTCAGATCTTTTGAGCGCGATGGCAGTGTTAGATTTTACACAAAATGATCTGGAATCGTGGCTCCCAACTGGATCTAGCAACAAACCTCCGGCTTCAAAACCTCACAGATATAGCCTCCGGTGTCCAACTAGAACACAATGAAAGGAAAATCTAGCTATCTCAGCTGCTTTGGACTCAATGGTGAGCTCAAAATGTCTCAATTGTTTTACCAAAAAAATCCATTTGAGACTAGTTTTAAGACTAGTAAAAAAACGTGACTTCCACACCTTGTAACTCTGAAATTATAGTGACCTAGAATCTAAAATTTTGACATGATGTACTTCACTCTGTCTTCTTTTCATCTTGTAAACTTTGATCCTTGAAAATTTCCCTAAAAAAATAGAATGAAAATGGTAAGATGGCTTGTTTGAAGGAGCCAAACCCAAGGATTGTCCTCTTTGATACTAAATGTTTGTACCAAATAATGAAGATTGCATAATAAACCAAAGTACACATAATGTGCACAAGATGTGAATGTGGAGCACAACTCCAAAAATGATAATAGATATTAGTTACATAATAACTCATAGAATAAGGGAAACTCGTCCAACTACTTCAATACATTCACATATCCAGTTCACATGTTCCTCTCCATAATGACTATATTGATCTCTATATATACATATTCTCACTCATTGCATATATATGATCTTCATTAGGTTGACCCCTATTACATATACAATTACCCTGTTACATATACATTTAACCCCATATATGTCATCCTCAGGATCATATTAAACATGACGATGATGTTTTACACACAAATATGCTTATTGAACATCCAATTTATACAACCTATGATATTCAAGATTCATACAAATGAATAAATTGCTAGCCATAAAAGATTACATCTCTCCAATTTAAAAATACAATGGCAGATAATTCAATATTAGCTTGCTTAAATGAAAGGTACACAATTATCCCATTTTTGCTATAAAACTTGACTACCTCATGTGATTCACCTAGTTTTGAAATTATGTCTATCAGGGGGGTCACTTAGTAAAAAACATTCCAAACACATGTTTTGATGAACTTATAAAATTGCTCCTATTTTTAGAGTGTATCACATCCTCGTATTTCTTGTCCCCTAGTTGTAAATCCATTCATAATTTTTAATAGTCCCTTATGAAAATTTTAACAATTTATAGAAAAACATTATATGATTGGTTAAAATTATATGCTCCCACATATATTTAAATTCCCTGTCCCCTATTTATTAATAGTTATACCAAAATATATATTACTAAAATTAAATTTGATGCCAATATATATTAAATTAAATATATATTACTAAGTATATGACTTAGTAATGCTTTACTAGAATTCTAGTGTGACTCCTATGATGCCAATTATTTCCTAAAATGGCTTTACTAGTCTTTTTTGGTAGTAGGGTCTAATTTTTTTTACTCCAGTAACAATTTGCATATTTTAAAGGTTCAAACATAGTCTCATTATGTTGATTTCTTCATCACACAAACCTCTAGGGTATACTTGGTTGCAAGGATAACAACAATGAGGGAGATAGGGATACCAATTTGTAAGATGTATAACATTCCACCAATTTGTTAGCAATTTTCAGTTGTAGCTTTGTTTTCATTTTGTATAGATGTGTACATTTTCAATTTGGTTTTCTTCCTCGAAGCACAATGACATGAAAATTGGTTATGCATATGCATAATCTTCAATACATTAATATGTGGATGTTGGATCATTGGTAACCATCAATGTTTTCAACTAATCTATATTGGTAACCATCAATATGTGGGCGTTGGCTCATTGGTCTCTTGTCAACTAATCCATCCGTTGCAAATTTGGTCCGATAGATCCACTTACACCGAACCAATTTTCTTCCCATAGGAAGTGGAACAAGATCCCAAATTTTGTTCTAAATCCTCTTGGGTATGTGTTATATTCTTTGCAGGACTAGCTCTGGTGTTTGCTACATTGCGCCTAGGGGTTTGGGGGTAGCGCCCCTGAGAATTTTTTTTTCCTCGGGAAACACGTCGCATTTTTTCCTCATTTTTTTTGTGTCGGCTCGATTTTCGTGTCCATTGTTGGGAGGTTTTTCGGCACATGGTTTTTGCTGATGGTTTTCTATTTTTGGTTAAGGAATTAGGGTTGTTGACTATTCCAGGCCATTGGGTTAGGGTTTTGGATGTCGTTGGCTCCTATATGTATATTGTATTGTAAACAATGTATCACTATGAGTGAATATAGAATATGTTGTTTTTCTTGGTTTGGGTTTCCAGGGGAAAAATCTCTGTTTAATGTGTGTATTTTCCATTATATCTTTTCTGTTCTTTTATTGAAAATTTGTTTGCAGTAAAATATTGTACAAGGTTAAAATCTACATTTGGTATCAGAGCTTTGTTGGCTTTAGGGGGACGCCTTTGTGGTCAGGGTTTGGCTCAGGACTGTGATAAGCCTTGTTACTGTGGGAGATCTGTGGTATTGATTTTTCAGGTGAAAAGAAATGGCAAGCAGTTAGAAAATAGAGATCAAGAAGTTTATGGGAAATGTTTTGAGGTGTGGAAGCTCAAGATGGAATATCTATTGGTGGAAAATGATCAATGGATCGCAGTGGATCCAAGTAATGCACCTACAAGAACTTCAAAAGATGATTGGAAAAATTTGGATTGGAAGGTGAAGAGAACAATTCAAATATGTCTCTCAGATTTAGTATTATTGAATGTGTCAGAGGAAGCTACAACAAAATATTTATGGCATAAGTTGGGGAAGTTGTATCAGTCTAAGTCCCTAGTAAATAAACTATTCTTGAGAAAGAAGTTGTATAACATGAGGATTAGAGATGGAGATTCGGTGGCAGAGCATTTGAATGCCTTCAATACCATGGTAAGTCAGTTAGTATCTGTTGAGATTAAAATTTCATATGAAGATAAGTGTATCAGTTTACTGTGCTCTTTATCAAACTCGTGGGATAGTCTGGTTATGGCCATAGGTAGTAATACAACTGCCTTGAAGTTTGATGAAGTGGTCTCATCCTTGTTGTCGGAGGATATGATACGGAAGAACATGGAAGGATAGAGAACATATGCATTATTTGCAAGAGGATGCTCCTAGGAAAGAAATAGATCTAAGTCCTCAAGTGGAAGATCTAAAACTAAGGGAATATTTAAGTCTCTCAAAAATTTTGTAAAGGTATGTTGGAGATGTGGAGAACAAGGGCACTACAAGAAGCAGTGTAGATCCAAATTTGAGAAAAATAAGGGATATGAAGAATCTCCTTCTACAGAAGAAAATGCCTCCAAGGAAGAAGGAGGGGATGCGTACTTGGATTTTTCAAGCACACATGTAGATCATGAGGCATATTTGGTTGACTCAAGTGCATCGTTTCATATGAATCCCCACAGGAAGTGGTTCTGTGAATATGAAAGGTATGATGGAGGTAATGTTTTCCTAGGTGATGACTCGACAACCAAAATAATAGGTCGAGGAAAAGTCAAGTTGAGGCTCATAGATGGAAGGATTAGAACACTACCTGGTGTTCTGCACATCCCAGGATTGGCCAAAAATTTGATTTCTGTAAGAAAAATGGACGATGCAGGGGTGAAAACAATATTTGAAAAGGAAACTTGTAGGATGGTTCAAGGATCAATGGTGTTGTTGAAGGGAGTTCGGTTTGGAAGTATGTATAAGATGCAATGAAGCACTATTAGTGATGGGTGAAATAGTTCCATTTTTCCTGATATTGGATTTGAAGAAGAAAGAACTCCTATAGTCTCTAGAGAAAAGGTTATGCTGTGGCATCAAAGACTTGGGCATATTAGAGAGAAGGGTCTTCGACTACTACACAGTAAAATTATGGTTGAAGGTATGTCTAATTTCTATATGGATTTCGATTTCTATGAACATTGTGTATATGGGAAGAAGAATCGGGTAAGATTCCCCTCTGGTGCAACGAGGGAAGAAAGAATTTTATAGCTAGTTCACAGTGATGTGTTTGGACCTGTGTCGGTTCCATCATTGGGAAAATACATGTACTATGTATCATTTATAGATGACTTCTTGAGGAATAATTGGATATATTTCCTCAAGAAGAAATTTGAAGTCTTTGACATGTTTAAAGAGTTTAAGGCTCTTGTTGAGAATCAAACAAAGAAAAGAATTAAAGTGACGAGGATAGATAATGGCAGATAGTTTTGCGAGAATGAATTTGAAGAATTATATAAGAAGTGTGGTATAGCAAGGAAGAAGACTACTCTATATACACCTCAACCAAATGGAGTTGCAGAAAGGATGAAAATGATGTTGATGGAAAAAGAAAGGCGTATGCTCAGTGGTGTTGGGTTAGGGAAATAATTATAGGCAGAGGCAGTGGGTACTGCATGTTACTTGGTCATAAGATCACCCTCATCAGCGCTGGATGACAAGCCTCCATGAGAGGTATGGACTAGTAAGAAACCTTCTCTTACACATCTTAAGGTATTTCGCTGTGAGGCCTATGTTCATGTTCCAAAGGAAAACAAGATTAAGCTAGATAAGAAGGTTGAAAAGTGTATCTTTATTGCATATAAATATGGTCTCAAAGGTTATAAGCTTTAGAACCCAGAAACTAAGAAGGTTGTGTATAGATGAGATGTGGTATTTATAGAAATGAAGGATGTTGTTAAACTTGAAGTCCTACCAAGTAAGGAATTACCAGAGAAAATAGAGTTTGATTTAAAGGATGATGAATCAGACTCCACAGAAGAACATGATCAGAAGAAGAAGATCCTCATACTCCTGTATTGAGGATATTGGTTCGAGAAAGAAGGCTACCAAAAAGGTATACTCCATTTGATTTCCATTCAAATGTTTCTTTGTCTATTACTGATGATGATCCTAGAACTTTCAGGGAGGCAGTGGATTCATAGGATGGAAAGCTCTGGAAAAAGGACATGGATGAAGAAATGGCAACCTTGGATAAGAATGAGTCTTGGGATCTAGTGGAGTTGCCGACTAGAAGAAATCCCATTGGCAGAAAATGAGTATTTAAAAAGAAGCGGAATGCAGAAGGAAAAGTGGAGAACTACAAAGCTCAGTTAGTAGCAAAGGGTTATTCCCAGGTTGAGGGAATTTATTTTGGTGAGACTTTTTCTCCTGTTGCCAAGTTAACTTCTATAAGATTTTTGTTATCTGTTGTTGTTGCATTTGATTTTTAAGTAGAACAAGTGGATGTGAAGACAACATTCCTACATGGGGATCTAGAATAATAAATCTATATGAAGCATCCAAAAGGCTTTGTTGTTAAGGGAAAGAAGGAGCTAGTATGCAAGATGAAAAAGTCCCTATATGGTTTAAAACAATCACCAAGGATGTGGTATCAAAAATTTGATACTTATATGATGGGACCTGGCTTCACAAGAAGCAAAGAGGATAACTCTGTGTATTTTAAATTAATTGGTGATCATTTGATTTATTTGGTATTGATCCGAAATCGGATTCAGAGGCCTGTCAGGGCATGAAAAATGCTCAAAAATTAAAGTGCTCAGAATCCGACGAAACCAACGCCATTGTGTCTGGCTCATCTTCCTGATTCCGTTGGTATAATTTTTATGTCAAACGGAGTCCGTATGAAGAAGATATCGCATTCTGTCTGCCAAGCCAAACAGGAAAATTTTGGATGCTGACTGTACCTGTTCATACAGTCCATACGATGACACGTGGTAGGTCCATACAGGTGACATGGCAGCACCAGGGGACGACACGTGGCAGGTCCGTACAACGACATGTGACAGATATGTATAGGACACGTGGCGGCTCCAGAGCATGACACGTGTCATGCTGATTTGGCATTTTCAGTGCACAGTTGGACCAATCCCAAAGTGACACGTGTCACCACTGGAAGGGTGACATGTGGAAAGGTGATGTCAGCAGCATACGTGGCGGATGACGTCAGCATCGTACGGTGGATGACGTGGTAGTACGACGATGACGTGGCAAGGTTGACGTGGCAAGTGACGTGGGCCAATCACATGCTGACACGTGGTGAGTTCTGGTTGGTTTTTAAGGTACCACGTGGCCCCATCCCGGGCTGCCACGTGGCACCCTGGGTTTAGCTAATGAGGGCTATGTCAAAATTTTTTGGGGCCCGAGAGATTCGAACCCCGGACCTCCCCCACTGCCAGTGCCTTTGTATCCAGACTCCGACCAATATACCACGTGTTGTTGTTTGTTAAATGAACGGCGCATAAAATATTTGATTTTGGTTTGAGTTTTGGCCGACGGTAAAAAGGGCCGGGGCTTAGCCCCAGCCCTCGGCGCACACGACCACAACCAATGGACCGGGAGCGCGGCGTTTTGTTTAAATGTTGGCGCGGATTATTTAACGGTTACACATAGCACGGTTATGGTTTAATACAAATGGAGAGTGGGTATATGCGGACGGATTAGCCCATGGTTCAACGGTTATGCAGTTGGCGAGGTTGGTTTAACGGTTAGGCCACGGTTTTAAAAACCGTTACCATGTGACCAGTGCCAGCGAGAGGGGTGGCCCGCGCATAGCCCAAGGGCTAGCGCGTGGCCACATGGAATCGATATGACCTTGCCAAGGGGGGCCGTGCCCAGGAGAGGGGGATAAAACCCAATATAACTATATTATAGTTTGAAAGTGGGTTTTTAACCACTTTTTGATTAATTTAAATGTAATTAACTCATAATTGGGAGTTATTGGGCTTTTTTAGAGCCTAATTTTTGGGAGGAAGTTGGGGGTGAGCAACCAACTTTCCCACTATTTAACCAAGGCCATTTTGAGGCCACGGGGTCAGCTTTTGGGCAGCTTTTGGATGGTTTTGGAGAGCAGAGATGCTGAGGCAAAGCCAGGTCTAAGCCAGTTTGAGGCAGGGAAGCTGTTGAGGAGGAGATGTTGTTGGACGATTTCTGAGAGCTCGGGACATCCGTTTCAGGTGCCGTAAGTTGTGAAAGATTCTAGAGATCTGGGCGAACATGACCAGATCAGTCTAGAATCCATTCGGCATTGTAAAGATGTACTATTAAGCTTTCGAACAGAAATAAAGAAGCCTCCCTCACAGAGAAAAGGCCCGGAGACGTAGGCAAAGTTGTGCCGAACTCCCTTATCAACCTGTGTATTATGGTTTGTTGTTTTTCATTGCATTTCAGATCTGAAATTATGTTAATGGTTGTATAATTCATTTCTTTTATCGCTCTTTCGTTAAGTTTCCCAATGGTTAATTAATGCATGCAAATTAAAAACTCAACCATAATTCATTTCGAAAAATCCTGACGGATCAGGTATTGTATGTGGATGAGATGTTGTTGATAGGAAACAACAAGGAGATTATCCAAAATGTGAAAAATCAGTTGTCCTCTAAATTTGACATGAAGGATCTCGGTGCTTCAAATTTCATTTTGGGCAAGGAAATTAAAAGAGATCGGAAAAAGAGGAAACTATGGTTAAATAAATTAAAATATGTCGAGACAATATTGCATAGGTTTAATATGAAGGAATGTAAACTGGTCAAGGTCCCTATTCCTGTTGGTGTAAAGTTATCTACAGATCAATGTCCCAAGACACAAGAAGAGGAGGAGGACATGTCTCGTGTTCCATATGCGAGTGCAACTGGAAGTTTGATGTATGCAATGGTATGTACTAGACCGGACATTGCACATGTAGTGGGAGTTTTGAAAAGCTATATGTCAAAACCAGGGAAGGAGCATTGGACACAAGTAAAAAGGGTTTTCAGGTATTTGCGTGGCATTGCTAGTTATGGATTATGCTACCAAGGAATACC
Organism: Picea sitchensis; assembly: GCA_010110895.2. Taxonomy (NCBI): domain Eukaryota; kingdom Viridiplantae; phylum Streptophyta; class Pinopsida; order Pinales; family Pinaceae; genus Picea; species Picea sitchensis. Next base: position 19,261 of record SNQJ01S0021700.1, on the reverse strand, counting down.
AGGATTGGACAAGGTGTTGGAAATACATGGATTTGTGGATGTATACTGGGATGGAGATCTGGATCATAGGAGATATACAAGCGGGTATGTTTTTAATCTATTTGGAGGAGCAATCAGTTGGATGAGAAAAAGACGAGTTGTAGTGGCACTTTCAACTACAAAAGTTGAATACATGGCCACCACTCATTGAAGTAAGGAAGCAGTATGGTTACAAAGATTGTGTTCAGGTATTGGGTTGGTGCAAGAAGTTGTAAGGATAGATTGTGACAGTCAGAGTGCAATTTTTTAGGTGAAGAACCCAACTTATCATTCAAAGACAAATCATATTGATATTCAATATCACTTTGCGAGAGACATGGTTAAAGAAAAGAAAGTGTTGCTAATGAAGGTGGACACTTTGAAGAATGTTGCAGATTTATTAACAAAATCTATGAGCACTAAGAAGTTCTCTTAGTGTAGAGGATCCATGGGAATTGTTGCCCTGGATTGTTGACTATGTAACCCTGTAACCCCTTGTATGCAAATAAAACAACAAGTGGTAGAATTTTGGGTATGTGTTATATTCTTTGCACGGCTAGCTATAGTGTCTGCTACGTTGCGTCGAGCGCACAGGGGGTTTTTAAAGGGGGGCGCTAGGCCCCACCTTCGGGGGTCCAGGGACTTTGCCCTCGAGAATTTGTTTTTTTCTTGGAAAACGTGTCACATTTTTACCTCGTTTTTCATGTTGCCTCGATTTTCGTGTCCATTGTTGGGTGGTTTTTCAGCACATGGTTTTTTCCGATGGTTTTCTATTTTCAGTTAAGGAATTAGGGTTGTTAACTAATCCAGGTCATTGGGTTAGGGTTTGGATGTCAGTGTCTCCTATATGTATATTGTATTGTAAACAATGTATCACTATGGATGAATATAGAATATGATGGTTTTCTCGGTCTGGGTTTCCAGGGGAAAAGTCTTTGTTTAATGTGTGTATTTTCCAATGTATATTTTCTGTTCCTTTATTGAAAATATGTTTGCAGTAAATTATTGTACAAGGTTAAAATCTACAAATCCCACTCAACAATACCTGATGCTTCATGAAAGGACTATGGATCTAAAGCTTTGGCAATGTAGGAATGTAGAGTATCCTGATGTTGTGACCAAGTCCTTTGAGTATCAGAAGGATCCCCAACAAGAGTGCCTACAGACTCAAGTGTATGATGATCCCAACAAGGCATGGTAGGGGATGAAGGATGATAATATTCGTCCTTAGAATCTAAAATCCATGAAGAGGAGGATGAAATCCCATGATCAACTCAACGAGAAGAGGTAGTTGGAGGAAAATCCTTCGAGTCACTATTTGAATTTGCGGTGAAGGAAGGGAGATGAGAGGATGAGATATAAGAGATTTCCTCAAATTGCACACTATGCTCAATGAAGAGCTCATGTGTCTCACAATCTAAAAGCCAATATCATTTGACACCGTCGGGGCAACCAACAAATATGTAAGGACGACTTTTAGATTCTAAGGTCTCGCACTTCTCCAAAGGAATGTGTGCCCAATCCGGGAGCCAAAAACTTAGAAGTGTCGCACAACAGGTTTCTTGCCACACCAAGATTCAAAGGGAGTGATACCCTTCAATGCCTTATGCATAACTATGTTTTGAATATGAGAACCGCAATTGATAGCTTCTACCCAATGCTCAGATTTAAGGGAGAGTGCGTGGATCATGCAACCAACCATCTCTTTCAAGGACCTATTTTTTCTCTCTTCCACATTGTTCTACTAAGGTGTATAGGAGAAAATATGTTGAAGATCTATCCCTTCAAGAGTGAAAAATTGTTCAAAGTGGTGGTTTACATATTCTCCTTCTCCTTTCCGTTAAAGAAAGTAGACCTAGGTGTATCTATAAAAGTCATCAATAAAAGTGATCAAGTAGTGAGCCTTTCTGAAAGACAAGGATGGAAATGGACCTGCCACATCACTTTGAACCAACTCAAGGACTTGTCCTTAGGATGATTCTTTCCCAAGGCACAACCCAGACAAACTCCATATGAGAAATTTATATGAGGAAGACCTATGAGCATATCCTGCATGCTTAGTTGTTGAAGATAGAGAAAGTTGAGATGGCCAAACCACTCATGTCATAGCTTGCTCGCAGAATTTGAATGTGTGAAAAAAGCATCAGAATGAGAATGAGGTACAAAATGAGAGAAATCATACAGGTGAGACTCATGATCAACCTTACCAATTGCAAGAAGTGCATTATCTTCAAGATCCTTAATGGTGACTAAATCTGGAGTGAACTCAAATTTCTTCCATTCTTGGAAATTCAATAGATTGAGAGAAGGTTGGATTACATATTACGCACATAGAATACATCCTCAAAAGTGCTAGTGCTAGAAACAACACAAAATTTAACGATGACATTTGCAGGAGAGTCATCCCCAATGATAATGTGGGGCACTGAACAAGGCTCCAACAAACAAAACCATTCTTTGACAGAACCCATGTGATGTGATGCATCGAAGTCAAGAATCCATTGCTGAGAAGAATCTGTAGTAGAAACAAGTGCAATTTATTTTCTTTTTCCTGATCTGGAAAAGGGAGTAGAGGATTGATGTGAAGAATAAATATTAATGTTGTTATTTTTAGAAGATGTTCCAACTCATTGTTGTGGGGTATTCTACCCTACGGACTAATAAGCTAGGGCTCTAAACTTATACGCAGATCATGACCCTTAATATTTAACTTTTAACCTCCTACCCAAAATCTCAACCCCTTTTCTCAGGCAAACACGGGAAGAACGCAAAAATCTCAACCCTTCTCAAAAACATCGGAAGAATAAACCAACCTTTTCCGGTAAGCTGAAGTAGATCCTCCGTTGAGTTGTTATCTCCTGTCGTCACCGCCCCTTCCACAAAGCTTTCCCTTTAATCAAGACAAACGCATGCTAACGGGACTAATTAGGGGTTAGAGATAAAACATGAACCAAATAACATAGATGAGACTCATGTATTCGAGATCGGAAAAGTATCTTTTCATTAATCCCAATATGAACCAACTTACAATGATTTCTCAGATCGGCCACCGCCTCGATCCTGTTCCTGTGCTCCTCCTCTTCTTTCTATCCTCCAACCGCCGCATGTATTTCTCCTAAAGCTTGAGGCAGTACAAAGGGTTGGGATTTAACTCCGGCTTGGCAATTTGGCAGAGTGTATTTGCTATGATTTTTCCTCCTGAATAGTACCTCACCCTCCTTTATAGGCTAGAAGGAGATAGAGTTTAGGGCGAACTCTCTACCATGCATGGCCGAGAGTTCAGTTAATTGACAAAAGTTTTCATTCCATCGGCAACTTCGCTTTTTTGTGATTCCGGCACTACGCGTCGTAGTAATATGAAGGGCCCCCGCTGGTCGTAGTGGGCCTTCTATGGCCCTGGCCAGAGTGGGCCCTCGCTAGCGATGCTTTAAAATGGAGTTTTTAGAAGAGTTGTTCAAGAGTTTTTGGCAAAGAAGGATATGAGTTGGGCCTGATGCTGTGTAAGCATGTGTGGTGCAATTTAGGGTTATAAATGATGCCTCCTAATGTGTGAGGTCAAGAGCATCTGATGGCCGAAACAAATTACCAATATTTACCAATGTACCATAAAATAATGAGGAGCCCGAATCGGGGAATCGGGCGCCGCCCGCAGTGTAATATCAGCCGTCTCAATTGCTATGCATACCCATGCTCTGATCAAATAGAACGATGGTCGCAATCAAATACATTGTATGATCCATGTCATATGGACTGGTAAAGAGTAGCCAGCGAATACACAAAATTTCTGAGCTTACATCTCAAATCGAAATATATACAAAGAAAGTATCCATCTCTAAGTCGCTTTGCCCCGATGGTTGTACTTCGTATTCTATAACAATTCAAAATCTTCTAAACTCGGGTAGGAGTTTAATATGAGTGTAATGACCCATCACCTGCAGGTCTTCATGGCTCGTCTGGACGGACTTGATAATCTTGATGATCGATCGCAAGGCTCGTGAGATTTCGAATAAAGACTTGATTGACGTCGTGATGGCCGGCGACAAAGAGATATATTGCGAGTAGGTCACTCTGTGTAGGCAATAAACTTCCCTTTGGACAATAGCACGACAAGTGATAAGACTCGTGAAAACATATCTGTTAATCATAAGTCTACTGTAAGCAGAGGTACGTGAACTTCCATATATTTGAAGAGTAACGTAAACGGTGGAGGACACAACTCAGAATGAGAAAAAGATTCCAAGGTCATACAATTCCATGCGGTATGACGAATCAAACGGATAGATGTGCTATATCCAAGGGCGACTCATAACGTCGCCAATAAAGAAATACTTCTTTCCCATCCTCTTTTTGGGGTATTTGATTTTTTTTTGTTCTTTGTTGATTTGGAAAAGAATAAAGGTATTACGCTCAAGGAGAACGAGGATCGCGAAAACATGCCAGTTCCGTGCACAGGGACAAGACTGGTGTTCTAGGAAGTGATACTCGGGGAAAATCCTCCAAAGGCCAAAGGTGTTAAAACGCAGACGAAAACCGCTACTAAGCTGATGGGTAAAGGATGTTCGCTAGTTGATAGAACACACAATGGTAACCGCCCTCTCGACAAAGTTTACGAGCCCAAAGAGGAAGCTCTGCGATTTTCATGTTTAGAGAGTCCAAAAGCATAAAAGAAAACTCCATTGGGGTACCTTTTCACAATAGTCTAGGCTATTCAAAGGTAAACTCAGCACCAACTAGACGCCGACTCAAACCATTTTATAACGAGTGTGACAAGGACAAGATCACTCGGCCATTTCTTCAATTTTAAGGAGTCCGAAAAGATATTAACTATGGACTAAGAATGTTCTCTTCCGACTGGGCGAATTGAGTGCGGAAGCAATAAGGTCACCGACAATCTTTCAATTTTAGGGAGTCCAAAAAAGAGCTTAACTATGACCGGGGTTTCTTTTTCAGAAATTTAGTCCCTAAAAAGGAATAAAAATTATACCTAAGGATACTCTTCAAAAGTCAATTCGAGCAGAGTATTCTTGTTCAGACAGCTGAATCAACTGGACCAAAAGGGGTAAACTACCGCCGACAGACGTGACTTCAAATGTAGTTTAATCAGCGAAGTGGCACAAGATCACGCAACTTTTTCATGTTTAGAGGTGGTCCAAAAGGCTTAAAGGAGACCCATTTGTTTTAACGCTCGACTGCATTTAACGAAAAGAAACAAGGTCACTGGAAATCTTTCATCTTTATGAGTCCTAAAGGGTTTTAAGAAGACTCCAAATGGTTACTTTTCTCGGGCTTAACTGTTTAGATCGAAAAGCATAAATAATAGCCTCATTGATGTTTCTTTAGTCCTGCAAATCGATCTGTTCCAACAGCAGTAGCCTATGATCGACACTTTGTGGGTCGGCGTCGTATTGCTTCGTAGACCGTAAAAACGCCGCAGAATTTTGAAAATATCTGTGTAAGTTTGAATCTCTTTGGGGGAGTAATCTGCCCCGACGAAGACATTTTCCATGATGCCGGGGTTTCAGGAGATATTGATAGCCATCGTTTCAGCGATAGTCGCTTATGTTTCCCCTCAAAGATAAATATCCCGTGGTAGCAAGAGGTTAATGGGACAAGGTCGGATCTCCGTCATGGTGATAGTGAATTCTCCTCGCCTCGATTCAGTAACCCGGAGGAAGTATGATCCTGATGAACATCTTCCTGTGGTTTGTCCCAAATATTGCTCGATATGGATTCATCGAAGGCAAGACTAATTCTAACTAATCGGTGTCGACAGAGAATCCCGGGAGCCCAGATAGGCCTAAAGAGTGGATCCAACTCTTGTGCTGAATTCGATCCGGTAGCCAGTTTGGTCGAACTAAAGAGTAGCCACTTCACGCGCGCGTAAGACATGCCCGCGATGTCCTCGCTTCCATCGCTTTGATGGGGAAGGAAGAGTCCATTGATCATCAAAGTAAGTCGTGCGGAACGACGAACATGGAAAATCTCATCCTTGAGGTGAGTCGGCGAACTTAACGTCAGCCTGAGTAGGTGGTGAATCGAAGTACCCATCAAAGACGGCATAAACCCACTCCTGGCGTTGATGACACCCGCTTGAGGATTATCTACTAAAGGAACCATACGCCCTGGCCGAGAAGGATTAATCATCATCGGTCATGATCCGGCCTATGTGGAAACAAGAGGACTGGCACCGTTCACCGCTGTACCAGTTATAAGTCCAAATCCACACCCAACAAGAGACGTATTCGATGGGGGCATCAATTACCTCTACTTCGACGCACATAGTTTTTCCTCCTAACTGTACATGGAAAGAAGGTATGATGCCATGGGGTCGGAAAGAACGGCCATCGAACGTAGCGAGGAGAGTAGGTGACCTGGCGAACCAGCCGATCATTGGCTTTCCAAAGATGCTAACGACATAACTTTATTGAAGCTACCGCTACCAATCGTAAGCGGAAGATGTCGTGGTATATTTTGTGGGTGAGCCACTACTATCCGAAACGCCACGCGGGTAAGGAAAAAACGCAGGTCACCGTATCTAACATGATCATTCCCGGGTTACAAGTCTCTACCGATCGCAAGGTGGATAACAGAGCCTTTATCTATGAATGGAAACTCTGGAGGAATTCCAAGGAAGACATCGCATAAGTGGTTTGTGATAAATCTTCTACCACATAGTAGTTTTGGGCGGCCTTTGCGTTTGGATTATGCGAAGCTAGTTTGAACGCACCTTTAGGGATTCGCGTCATGGTTTCACCCAACGCCTTCTCGATCTCGGTACATTGATATGGACCCGCTTCTGCCCTTATCGCAGGTCGGTCATATAATCGCGGAGCCCAGCTTACAGTGAAAGCGGCCACTTTCACCGCTGCATACCTTTTATGCATCCAGTTTGGGGAGGGCGCCATGGCTGCCCCCTCCGCACTTCTGCGGAGGCTTGAGCAAATTCTTCATACCGAAGTAATTAGTCAACACGCCTTGTTGTTGCTGTGTGACAAAAATTTGGGCCTATGCAATTCGAGGGCATAGATGGGTCGGGTGGTCTTTTGTGCATAGGTTGCATGGATACTTTTCCTTTCTCTTTTCTGTGGTGCCTTTTCCAGCCTTATCATTTGGTTTTATCCCCCTTACCCTTCTCACATTGTTTCTTCTTTCCATCAAACTGTTGGTTGGTTACTGCCTGTGACGGAGGTAATTTCCGACGCTTCGAGTATATGGCCTTGGCGCAGTTTACCGGGTCACGAAAAGTTGATGGATGTCCTTCTTAATTGTTTTGTCAATCGCCTGGCTTAGCTTTAGCCGAACCAACCATACCATCGCATGCGGTCCATTCCACCGCTTCAGTCCGTAATCACTGTGGTGCATCCCAGCAGATGCTGTACACAGACCGCACCAGAATAGATTAGCTCAACCATTGAGCTTTCATGATTGCATCTTCCTCGGAGAAAACCCTCGAAGTTGCAACGTCTTGGATAACTGCGGAACCAAAGACTTATAACCACCCAGGAATGGATTCGGGTACTTTGATAAGACTTTTTCGTCGTCGCCACTCTCGAATATGAACCGAGATATGGTCCACTGACGTATGCTCGAAATTGGCTTAGCAACTCTCAGGCTAGCCACATCTCACGTGTAATTGGAAATGGTTAAGGAAGCCATAGCCAATTCGCCAAAAAAAAGGAATATCATGAACGATCAATCTCTATGTACAATTTCACGGCACTCCCAATAAGAATGAATTGAAACAATCGCAATTGATTGGAGTCGTCTCTTAATGAGTTAGACGAGCACCAAACATGGAAAGTGGTCACGTGATCACCCCGATCTTCGTTGGGTTTGGCTTCAAACATCGAGATGTCCGGCAACTTTTTGCATATAGTGGAGGCCGCGATCGCGGATAGTGGGATCATTCTAACAACCATAGCAAAACCCGCGCGTAACGCTGTCAAGAAAGGTAGTTTAGGCCGCTGTCAAGTAGCCTGGTAAGCGGTCCTGGCTGACCGCACCAAAGCCGCCGTGAAAGTTTGGTTGTTAGTCGCACGTTAAGGGCAAAACCTCGCCTGTTCAAGGAAAGGGTTTTGCACGGCGGGACATTGTTTGTTGATTCCCAAGCGAAGCGAATACAGGATTTTGGCATTCATCGCGGTTTTATGGACTTTGTGATCTCCTTGCTGTCGGTCCCGCTGGGAGAGGCATGGAATTCTGTCCGAGGTTCCACTTTGATTGCGGGAAAGCATTACCCTGTAATGGCATTCCCGTGGCGGGATTTGTTCCTTGTCCTGAGTTCCAAGGTTCCGGTAAATGTGCCCCGCGACGTGAATAAAATCAGGCCGGATTTGATCAGTTCGAAAAATAGGAGGCCCTCTGTGATGGAAAGCGCACTCCCTGTGGAGAGTGTTTATACTTAATCGCCGCATTCAAGAGAATGCACTTAACCACAAAGTTTGCGCAGTTGTCTCTTGACTCAAGGCTCCCGCAACCCTAGACGCCCGTCACCGATGCTGACCACCGAGCTTACCTGGGACGGCGAGGAATATGACCTCCAGTCAGAGGAAAGCGCATTGAAAATGAGTGCCCCTGCTTCCACCTTGGCGAGTTTGAGTTTCCACCGCACTCCAAAACCGTGAAATGGAAGAAGTGAGTGCAGAAAAAGTACCTTAACTAGGCATACCTTCCAGAGGAAAACGGTGATGCCTGGCCGGGGACGGATAAGTGACGTGGTCACACGATGGTGGGGTCGAACCCACTTTTGGCGACGGTTATGGCTGGGGCCATGGTGGTCCCACCAATCGACGTGAGTTAGAGAAGCTTCCCGTGGGTGACAATAAAGTGATAGGAATAGGTACAAAGTCCCAGCTCGGAAACCGTGACTTGCCCATGTAATCAAGCAAATGAAAATAGGCGTTCGTAAGATTCAATTGGAATGACAACGTCCGGCCCAAAATCGTTCTGGGGTTTCAACCAAACCAAGATTACCATACCATCCTTCCGAGGGTTGCCCGTGGATCAAAGCCCCTGCCATGGTTTCGGGCGACCCAAGATGGTTCACCACAAAGGTGGCAGGTTTCAGTATCACCTATGGCAGTCTGCAAGCCTTCATCGACCACCAGAATACTAATTGGCCATCATAGCATCACTCGCCCATAGGTACTCAGCCGCATACCCCCGCTGTCACCCGTGTATGTCCCTAGATAAGATAGGCAACTAGTTTGCCGCCACGTGAACAACTATCAGGCGCGTACCGACAACCGGGCGACCAATGAGCAGGTATCGCTTCCAAAACCGTCATAAAATGAGGTGTTCGTAAGACGATCGAGGACCCCGAACTGATTCGACCCACGGGTTCGCGGAAAATGTCAACGACTGAAATCCCTACCGTGATCCTCTATATGTGTTCTCCACCACGCTCAATCCAGCTTTGGAGGGGTTATCTCCACGCTTTCCTTACGTACTGCGGTTTAGCCCCCTCAGGTTAGAGGGGGTCCTTCAATAACTTTCCGTGAATCGGACTTCTATAGACTTCTAAAATGACGCATCTAATGTTTGTTTTAAAATTTGGAGAATTTACTCCAACCCATTCTGCCCATTCCGAAAGAAACCTTAAAAGTCTACTTGATTTTATTGCCGCTGCTTTTACCGGCTTTGTAAATCAAGGTGCTAAAGTTGAAACTGATGGTGTGTAAAAACACTCAAAGCAAAATGCACAGAAATGCTGAAAACAAACTTCTTCTAAAATGCAAAACTGTTAACTTTCCAATGAAAAGACTTCTTTTCCGGGATTACTAAGATTTTATGCAATAAATGGAGAGAATTTTCACTCTGATCTGAGAGCTACGAGGCCTGAAAACAAGCACCGCAAAAACTCGCGCAAAGACTTCTTTCCTAGCTACCGCCGCAACAACTCAATCCTCAATCCAAGAAGAAAATAAAGCAAAGATTGTTTTTTATTTCATGGTAAAATCACACAACAAGGAAAATGATGACAAGTTCAAACCAAGAGAAATAAAAAGAAAACTCGCTTAAAAAGCCAGACATCGCAAAATGACCGTAGCAAGAAAATGCAACCAAGCAATCTTAACAACACCAATTCCCACACTCTGCCTAAAAACCATGAAATAAAATGTCTTTCTATCAAAAATCAAATAACAAGCACAAGCTAAGGGGAAAAACACCCTAACCTGTTGACTATGAAGCCTCAGACTCAAACCCCTAAGAGGAAAAAACTTCTCACCACAAGAGGGGACGACTGCCCCACCCAAGCTGAAAAGCTATCTAACAGACCCGCGGATCATACTCAGATAGTTCGCTGCGGTACCCGTAAGTTGAACCACTACGTAGCTGGTCCGCGGCAACCAAGGTGCGCCGGGGTATGTTTAAAAACCAAGGGAAAATAACACATAGACAATCTATACCTGAGAAAGGCTTCTGGTATCGACAACCAGAGTCTCCTCGACAAAGGAGATGCTAGTACTTCAACAGAAAAAAGACAAAAGAAATTTTGTAAACAAGAAAACAAAATGCAAAGAATGACCGACACTTGCAAAACATACTGAAGAACAAGACAATAAACCAACGAAACCCAGACAGGATCCAGAAAAACCCCCTGAGAATGTATAAATCTAACAGGGAAGAGGAGGACTTCAGCTTCCTGAAACTAATGCTTAATGAAACTACCGTGAGGCCCGCGTAGATAATTCGTTGGTATGTTGGCGCTGGTTACCCGCAAGTGTGCCTTCGCAGCCGGTACTGCAGGAAACCAAAGAAAATGTCGAAGGCCAGCCAAAGAGGAACTGTGACATAACCGTGCTCTCTGCTAGCTTTCACTAACAGAAAACAAAAAAAAATAAGCAAGGAAACTGAAACTTAATCAAACTACCAAAAGATCTTCACCAAACCCGAAAACCCTAAGAGTAAAATATCTCCCCAGCGGAGTCGCTTAATTGCTAGGGTATTCTACCCTGTGGACTAATAAGCTAGGGCTCTAAACTTATACGCATCATGACCTTTAGAAGATTTAACTTTTAACCTCCTACCCAAAATCTCAACCCTTTCTCTCGTGCAAACACTGGAAGAATAAACCAACCTTTTTCCATCGGGTTGAAGTAGATCCTCCATTGAGTTGTTATCTCCTTGTCGCTGTCGCCTTTCCCACAAAGCTTCCACAAATATTAAAATCCCATGCATGCTACCGACTACTAGGGTTAGAGACAAACATAAATCAAATAACATAGATGAGACTCATGTATCTGACTCGAAAGTATCTTTTTCATTAATCTCAATATGTTCAGACTTACAATGATTTCTCTAGGATCGCCACCGTTCCACGATTCTGATCCTCGGCTCTTCCTCTTCTTTTGTCCTCCAACCATTACCAGATGAATTTCTCCAAAAGCTTGAGGCAAGGCTAAAGGGTTGGGACAGAACTGGCTTGGCAATTTGGCAGAGTTTCTTTGCTATGATTTTTCCTCCTTTGAATAGTACCCCTACCCCTCCTTTTATAGGCTAGAAGGAGCTAGGGTTTTAGGCGAACTCTCGGCCATGCATGGCAAAGAGTTCTAGTTAATTGACAAAAAGCTTTTCGTCCCGACGACAACTTTCTGTTTTTTGTGATTCTGAAGGCACCCGCGGGCTGTAGTGGGCCTGCTAGCGGGGCCCCCGCGGGCTGTAGTGGGCCTGCTTGCGGGGCCCGCGGGCTGTAGTGGGCCTGCTAGCGGATGCTTTTAAAAATGGAGTTTTTAGAAGAGTTGTTCAGTAGTTTTTTGGCAAAGAAAGGATATGAGTTGGCCTGATGCCAGGTAAGCATGTGTGGTGCAATTTAGGGTTATAACACTCATTGATATGCTTCTTATGACAAGAATGTTCCTCATGACCAACCTCCTTGCAGTAAATACAAGTTGGCATATCCTTCTTTTGAGAATTCCCCTTTGAAGAAGAGAATTTGGAGTCTTCTTTTGGGGCAGACAATGATCGTGCTTGATCTTTCTCTGACTTCCTCCTGGAATTATTTTATTTCTTGTCTAATTTTCCTTGAATTTGTGTGTCCCTTTAGTTGACCAACTAATAAATCTTGAGACTAAGATGGCTTAAGGACACTCATGGAAATAAGCTTCCCCTTCTCATGTATTAACATCTTTGAAAAGGAAGAAAAAAAAGGCATTATATATGCATATCCCATAGTCAACCTATGAGTTTAAAAGATAGAAACAAATGCAACATATTTAGGTCCAAGTTTATGTCCTTTTTCTCTACACCACACGATTTACATTGGGATCTTAGGTCATTAACCTTTGTTACATAATCCTAGGTGTTTTCAAAAGACTTAGGATCAAGACTCATTAGTTCATTATCAAGTTGATATTCTCGAACTTCATTAGTTGTCCCATGCAGAGTTTTTATTTTTTCCCATGCATCATGTGAATTTGTACAACCATCATCAAGTTGAGACATTATATCAAGGGAAACTAGACTCCTAATAAAACCAAGAGATTTTGTTTGTTCTTTCAGCCATATTACCTTTTCTTTATCATATGTGGGTTTGGTTACCTATTGTTCAAAATAAGGTGTATATCCTTGTTGCATTAAGGCATTCCATGCATTTTGATGCCATGTGCTATAATTGTATGGTGTTAGCAATGGAAATTTAAAGTTACCCATTTGTGAAGGAAAAAAGAGCACGAGTAGAAAAAGGTGCACAAGCACAATCACACTAAGAGACACCCCATGAATCACTCAATCAAGGATCCCCCCCAAGAAAAATGATTTATCACTTTATATTAGTGAGGTTACAATTGACACTAGTAGGAAAACACTAAGTGGACTTGACTTCAATGGCTTTACAAACCCTCAAAAAATGAGTATGTGCTGAAAGTATAATTTTGAAACAATATCAAGTGAAATAAACAACACCACTTCGAAGTACACAAAAAATCATGCACTTTCAAAAAAAAAATCACCTCGATTCAATGCCATATGAAAAACATATGAGCCTTTGAAGTTATCAAAATGAGAAATACGCAGTTTCACCTGTGAAATTATGCAAATTCTAGAAAATTGATGCACCAAAATCATAAATTGTCTACACTAGTGTGAAGAGCATGAAACATTATCCCAAATGAAAAAAAGAATTGCTCGAGAAAAGGAGGTTGGAAGCTTGAGATATTAGCCTGCAAATTTTATCCTCAAAACCCAACCTGTGAATAGAGAGGGGGTAGGAAATTCAAAATTCATCTTTTTCCAAATTTAGCGGAGCTGTCGCCAAACTTATGAAACCTCCAAGTATAGAAACCTCCAGATAAATTAAAAAATATGCCAAATTTAGCGGAATCATTGTCAAACTTAGCGAAACCACCAACTGTAGAAACCTCCAGATAAATTAAAAAATATGCCAAATTTAGCGGAACCGTCGCCAAACTTAGCAAAACCACCAACTATAGAACCTCAAGATAAATTAAGAAACTTCACCAAATTTAGCTAAACTGTCGCCAAACTTAGTGAAACCACCAACTATATAAACCTTTAGATAAATTAATTTTTTTTCCAAATTTAGCAAAATTGCCGCCAAACTTAAATAAACCACCAATTATATAAACCTCCAGATATATTAAAGAGATCACCAAATTTAGCGCATCTGCGATGTAATACCCCTGTTTCCCCCAACTTGTAATTAATCATTATTTATGATTACCATGCTATGGCATGTGAACAATGTAAATGTATTATTGTTTAGATTTCCAAAAACTGATTATGGGGGTGAAGCCTTGAAGTACTGGCCATGATATCACTAGAGGAAAGAGTGAGGAAACTGTAGAGAGGGTTCATTATGTCAAAATGACCCAATTCTCTTTGTTGAAAAAATGAGCCTCATCCTAATTCCAAGAAAAATCAATTTATGAGAAAGCACCGGTGATTGAACAATCAACTACCCCAATGAATGGAAGCATGGAGGGTCTGGTTGAGGAGATAGAAAACTGTTAGCCCGAAGTACCATAGAGTGCAACTTCTTACAGGCCCAGATTGACCCGAGTTCCTTCTGACAGAAGGAATAGGACAAGTCCATAGCCTTCTTAGGGAGGAAAAAGGCATGCAAGAATACACATGAAAAGACGAGAAGGAGACCATGCCCACAGGGGTGGTGTGTGACCTGGATATGCTAAGAGAAGAAAAACACCAGAGAAAGAGGAGAGCACGTGAGGCTTTCCAGTTCAAAAGAATAAATGAAAGAAGAAGTTGTTCTCACTATCGGGAGAAACAAAGGAGGAATTCGGTCTTTGAGGAAGAGAATTGTTGAAAATAATGCACGAGCACGTGAAATATAAAGACTAGGGAACTCGTGGAAGAGTCTTGAATTGGAGCATAGAATACCTAAAGCCCATACTGGAGAAAAATAAGGTCACAGGATTGGTGCTAGCTAGAAAGAAACCGATGCTAGAAGGAGAGGGCATCGAGGGACAATGTAGCTGCGAATGTACTCTATTGCACATAGGAAATCTAGTTGGGAAGGCATTTATTAAATCCCATGTAGGCCATGAGCTCAGTGGGGAAGAAGGGATATTTCTATTATTTTCAGACACGTGGAGTTTTGAAGACAAAGGAATTGTTTGTTGTTGGTTTAATATACCAGCGATCCATCCTTGACCTGATAAGAAGGTCACGAGCTTGATGTTGAGGGAGTATCTGATAAACCTCACAGAGGCTGTGCCAGAGAGAGGATCCCTGCGAATTTGCAGAAGACCTGAGAAACACAGAGAAGTTTCCCTAGTGATATCATGGATTTTCACGGGGGTGGCCAGAGTGCTAAGAGTGAATGCCTATGAGCCTACGGTTGGGTGGAAACATGAACACCCACAGTCAGTTGGCTGGATGCAACTTGTAATAGATAAGTATTTCATATACCTTGCGTACTTGAAATTAAATGCATGATTGAATTCTTGTTTTCAACTGTAAACTCCTGCTTTTGGGTTCTGGTAGGATGACAAGTTTAGTGCATGCCTTGCACAATTGAATATAATTACCTTTTAATACTCCAGGAAAAAGAAAGTAAATCCCTATCTGTGTTTTCTGTGTGCATGAGGAATATAGGTATATAAACAAAGGTAAATGTGTAATATGATGCAAGGATGGTTTCAAGAGAAAGGAGAACTGCCAACAATGGGCTCTTTACTTGGATTTGGGGACATAAGACTGTGGTCCTTGTGTTGGTTGGTAAAATCCTCAAGGCATTACTCAAGGACCAAATCCGCAAACATAGAGTCGAGATAGAATCTATGGGACTACCTCAGTCCTGTTGATTTCATTGAATTTCCTTTCCTATTGTGGAATTTGAGCTCTATAAATGAAGGGAACTTCCTTCAAACCTGTCATCCAAGTGACCACAGATTCATGCCCAAGGTCTTAACCAAATTTTGGCTAAGAGTTAGGAGTGTATCCATTGGAGCTTGACAAAGTTCCATAGGACCAGGACCTTGGAACCATCCTCTACACTAAAAAAGGAGATAAGTCATTCGGGACTCCAGGAGTCCAGATCTCCGGGGTGAATGAACATTGTAGTGTACTAAATGTGCCAAAGATGACTTGTTGAATCGGTAGCTTGATGGTGGACCAAAATTTGGCGGTCATTCACTCGTTATCATGGTATTCATCCCCTTGTTAAACCTCGATCCACTTATCGGTCGTGAAGTAATGTGAGTCGTAGATCTGAGGTTATTTAGGATCTCCCCTGACCGATGGATCTACGTTGTGGTCATTCGGT
This sequence comes from Picea sitchensis, assembly GCA_010110895.2. Lineage (NCBI taxonomy): Eukaryota > Viridiplantae > Streptophyta > Pinopsida > Pinales > Pinaceae > Picea > Picea sitchensis. The sequence goes on along the minus strand of SNQJ01S0021700.1, from coordinate 3,498 downwards.
GTTGACCTAATCTAGGAGAGAAAATGTGTTAAACAGATAGAAAACTCGAACAACAAACTCTTGAGTTAACGTGAGTCGTTGATCTAGAGAATCCATTGGGAACCTCTCCTGACCGTCGGATCAACTAGTGACACGATAGATTAAAGTACTCAGGTGAAGTCCTACTCCAGGAGGTTCGACATGTTGGTGAATGAGAATATCGCCGAAGCACCAAAGGTCGAAGTGATGTGGCATGCTGATATCATCTAGGGTGACGTGGACCCATAGTAGGTGTGCCACATGTCACCCCGATTCATGAATTTCACAAACCTTATGTGTCAAATGGACCTTGACACATGTCACCAGTTGATTGGGCCAAGTGTCACCCTTGTCTTCTGCCAAATGTGTGCCTCGTGGATCTTGGCCGCTTGATATAATGGTTCATCGGAGTTCGGAACTTCACGAATCTATAGTGTTTTGAGTGATGGAATTCTTGGGATAAAAGGGCCGAAGGCCTTGACCTACCTGTCTGTATTCAAGTATTTAATGTGCATTCACGTGTAAGTGCAAACTCTCTGGGAGTCTGGAGCTTCAGGACTCCGGATGATTAGGGTGATCGAACAAACAAGTTAAAAGGGCCAAAGGCCCGAACCTACCTTCCCATACTCCAATGTTATAATAAACATTAAAAATAATTAATTATATTGTGGGGTAATGTAATTACTTGTATTTGCGTAAAGGCATAATACAGGTGGACCCTACTCCGCAGCTTTGACATTTGGGAGTTTCGGGGGTATGTTCATAACAACATGATGATGAACCTCACTGAAGTCTAGAGACTTAGGAGTTTATCGAACTTAATAATCCTAAGTGCTCCTTTGATATATTTTATTAAATTAATAGGCGAATAAGATCTAGACAAGCAGCCACCCCTAGTTGACCGAGTCTTTGTATGCTATGACGAGGTGGCATGCCAGGTGATAGGTAACCATGTCAGTGCCACATGGCGATGAAAGACCCTAGTCAGTAAAGGCCTAAAGAACTTTGAAGGACCATAACTTGCATTCCAGAACTTGGATTTGGACAAAAATTTTAGTTGTTGGAAAACCATCGTCGAATCGAAGGCGATGTAATCCTAGTTTCATGGATTCAAGATGATTGAGAAAAGTGAAATTTTTATGCCCCATCCCTTAAAAGGATACCTAATGGGTTGGGTGTGTTACAAAGTGGTATCAGAGCGGGCAACAACACTTGGCCTGCTTGGGCTCACGAAAGAGTCAAGTGATTTATCTTTCTTAGAAAAATTTAAGGGAGAGGTAACCCTACCCTACCCTATCTAGCAGAGCATGATTCAAACACATGTTTGGATGGGTTGGAGAAAAATCATAAGACTAGTTTACCAAGGCTAATATGAGCATGTTGAGAGTATCATTACTGTATGCAAATTATCTGCATAAGTTCCTTGAGGAGAAAGATGCAAATTAAAATTCAGTTTGGATTTTACCCAATGAGATTGAATCATGCTAGACTATGGCATAAGAAGCCTATAATTTATTTTGGGAAATGATATCCAGACCTAGAAAAGTGGGATTATGCCGAGGGGCATTAATAATAAAACTTGGATGCAAATGGCATAAACTTGTTTTAAGGAATACTTAAGTCCAGAAGGAAAATGGACTGAATAGGTGGCAGGAGTTGCCCAAAAGTGGGCTTAATAAAGCCTATGTTAATTAAAAGTGTTGATTAAATGAAGGATTTGGCATTGGGAGTACAATCCTCCATGTCTAGAGGCCTTATGGAAGTAGGTGAGATCAACCTACTTGACCTGTCATAACTGAAAAAATTCTTACTGGGGTAATCCCTCCTTGTAAAATAAAAGAATTCATGTGGACTGAGAATGCACCTCATGGAAGAAGTGGAATGACATGAGCAAGTTCAAAAGCTCGTGTTTGTGCTAAAGCAGTGTAAATCCCTATTAACTAAGGGTAGTTCTATGCATGACAATGAAAAAGGTAATTAAGTGGAACTCGTCTGCACTGCAGACATGGATACAATGCTTGGTGCACAAAGATATGCTGAAATGCATATCGCAAAGATAGAGCATGCATGTAACATGCATATATACTTATTATAGTCTACCATTGGATGCAAAATATGGTGATGTCATGGATCATATGGTTAATGATGATCTAACTATAGAAAAATAAGTAAAATGCTGATGATGTTGAGGAAGCAAGAAGAATGGGTCTGGTGACCATTTTTTGAAGAGGGAGAACATGTGAAACTCTCTGGTTTTGAAGGGAACTGAGAAACAAATTTGTTTCCGGGTATAGGAATTGTTGGCTAGCATTTTTCTAATCAAGCTATTAAATGAAGCTGCAAAAATATGGGTGATTGAGTGAGAAATCACAATAGACTCCCTTGCTTGGTGGATAGAAAACTAATCTTTCAGAATTCCTATGGGAGGAGGAGAGTGACCTCCATCCCTGACTGTTTTTGAATAGAAGGAATAATTTTGGTTATAATGGTTGGGGCTGATCTACATGTACAACCTATCTTCTGTTTTTTGATGAAGATAGACAGAAACAACTAGAACCTCTACAAAAATTAAAAAAAGAAGGACATGGACTTTCTGCCCAAGACTAATTATGATCTAAAGATGCTCTGGAGTTATGTATTAAAATACTTAGTAAGTAACATACTTTGAAATTGTATTTGGGCTTTAAGGAATTATTCCAAATGTTATTAGACATTAAAGTTCATTATAAATGAGGTAAAATGGTTAATGAAATGTTGATCCTGACACTAGTGCATTTGGGTCAAATTCCGACGGCGCGTTTGACGCAATTGCCACTTTCTATTGTTGGAAGACCGACAAACCTCAGACCCCCTCAAACGTCATTTTTTCGACGACCTAGTTTTCATCTGTATTGCGACGTTATATGATGCCATGTGTCATCATAAATTGGATTGTCCAGCCCCATATTGACGTCGTAAGACCGACATCTAGGGATGTTTCAAACGTGGCAGTACCGACGTGTCAAACGTGGAAAACGGGACGTTTCAAACGTGGCAAGACCGACGTTTCAAATGTGGCAAGTGAGACATTTCAGACGTGGAAAGACCGAAGTTTCAAACGTGGCAAGTGAGACATTTCAGACGTGGCAAGAGAGACGTTTCAAAGGTGGCAAAAGATACGTTCTTAAGGTGGCAAGAGAGACGTTTTAAAGGTGGAAAGAGAGATGTTTTAGAGGTGGCAAGAGAGACGTTATGAAGGTGGAAAGATCGACGGGACGAGGTATTAGCTCCGACGTGGTTGCTATGGGAGTGACACTCTTGGACGTGGCAAGAACGACGTCCATCAGGTGGCAATAGCGACGACCTGGAGTTACTAGCTCCGACGTGGTTGCTATGGGAGAAACAATCTTGGAGGTGGAAAAAGAGACGTCTTGGACATGGCAATAGTGATGGGAAGAGAGTGAAAGACGTCACAATTGCCACCTTTGTGTAGGTATTTAA